>VDFB02075054.1:0-66432 GCA_007258455.2 Sequoia sempervirens
CAATGTTAAGCCTTTGATCTATAATTTCTTTTGTTTGTGTGTCTTTTTTTTGGCAAAAACCAGTGTTTGGTGTTTTTTTCCGTTATAAATTAGCCATTCATCTAAATTTCAAATAAATTACATTTTTAGAAACTAAACTCCATTCTACATATATTTAAAAAAATGATTTCCAATTAGTTTTCAAAATTTATAGGGGTAGCATGGCCAAATTCTATTTTTCAAGAACTGTCCACTTTGAAAATAATAAAAAAATCAAATATTCATTAAAAAATTATCAGAAAAATCGGGCATAAACTACATACTATTAGCTAATTTCTCACTAAAGTGATTTTAAAAATACTAAAAAAAGTTAACCTTTTGAGGGAGCCACAAAAGTTGCTATGTTATGTTTTTTTGACAAAAACAACACCAATTTTTGTGGCCCTCTCTTTTTAACCCCTTAATCTCTATCATTTTTAAAAAAAAATAGTAGTTTAGAAAGTAGACTCAGATCACTACAATCCTTGTTTCTATTGCATCTCAAAATTTTGAGTATAACTATCCTCAATTTCACGTCCAAAGTCAGTATTTCCCGATTTCATAAAAAAGTGGCCACTTAAGACCCCTTTTTGACCCCCCATCTTTTTGCACTTACCCATGAATTAGATATCTATAAGATATCATCATAACTATATTTTATCTAATATTGAAGAAAAGGAACCATGCAAACATAAGAAACCAAAGTGAAACACCAAATTTTAATGTTTTGCTTGTATTGATTTCAAAAATATCAAGTTACATCAATTCCAATTCAACCCCTTTTACAATGAGAGAATAATGTCTTTTATAGACAAGGACAACAAAACTCAGGGCAACATCAATGATGGAGATTATCTCAACACCAAAGGCCAAGATTACATTTTCATTTAATATTTAAAGAACATTAAATATTTTCTTCCATCTCCAACTAAATTAGTTACAATTCTTTCTTATCCTATCCTCATTGGAAAAAGCAAAGTAGCCTTCTTTTTGACCCTTCAAAACACTTAGCTGGCATAAATTCTTATGTAGACTAACATTAAATTCCTATAGCCTACTTAATGTTTGGTTCACTTTCAAATGTAGCTTATGTTGCAGCTCCTTTTGATTTGAAAAGATAAAACATCACCCTTCTGGCCCCTTGGGAAACATGAGATACCCTCCAAGACAACGAGTCACAATTTCTGGCACAACTTTCAATGTGGCTACATCTGGAAAAATACCCTTCCTTGAAAATCTAAGATTAATCTTAAAATCTTAAAAATCTGGGCATGAATTTATATATGAATACGCTTGACGAATATCCTTCCTTAGACTGGATAACCTTCAAACCTACATCAAATGCCATAAAAAGCATCCATTTAGATCACGAAAATTTATGAAACCCAACCACTATTCAAATCATGAAGAGATCATCATTCATTCCCTATGGATACTTTAAATGAGGACCCGAGCATGATTAACAGTCATAAAGAACAATAAGCATTATTAATTTCTCACTGCAAAGGCTAATTTGTGTAACATGAGTCACTTAGCAATGAGGATAATTGAAAACATCATAGACCATATCCCATTTATAAATTCAAACTCCTGTCAAGATCTATGCCCGAAGCCCTCACAAGTACATCAATTATCTTTGAAACAAGAATTTACCCACTAATATAAATTTATACATCATTTCACAAATCCGCTAGATGAAAGGCAATTAACACAATAAGAAAGCAATTTTAATTATCCACCCCCCCTTCAGATCTATCTCCATTGCATATGAAGATTTAATATTACCAAGAATAACTTCAATCTTCCATACTTATACGTTGTGATCATTAAAATACACAGGTTGATCAAGCCTTCCAAGTTTGACATAATTCCCCAAGGATATCGATATAGCAGGAATACAATGGTTTTTTGAGAGATTTGATATTGTAAGGATATCGAGACCCTAAAATATGCAAATACAGACAAGACTTGCTGAGATGAAAGGGTCGATGGTTTTCAAGATGATAACTCAGTGGATAATTTAATGGTTTTCAAGATGATAACGCAGTGCAGAAAAGACCAGCTATCAGTTATATAGGCGAGAATATAGTTCGGTTGTTGGAAATCACAATGTCAGTTCACGTTGCAAAAATTCCTGCAAAAATCCAAGAATATAAAATGTTTCAGTAAGATCTTACTCAATATAGACACAAGGATATGTGAGGAAGTTATAATAGAAACTATCCAAGAATATTTGATTTTTATATCTATGCTTACAATAAAATATGTGTATTGTATAAAGTAATATGATATGAAAAGATGAACAAGCTTAATTTATGGTGTCAATGAATGTGTAAAATTATTTGAGTATTTATGTTATATAATGATAATTCCAACACTCTTCTAATTTTCATCTTACTACATCACCCTAAGGTTAACTCATCGAACATAAGTGGTATACACCTTAGGACTACATTTTATTATCAACATTTGATTTCATTGTTGGGATCCTAGTTTATATTGTATAATAAAGATAAGGATAGAAACATGAAATAAATATAGGGGTGTAGATTACCACCAAGAACATGAATATTAATGATAGTTATTATAGTAATAGAAATAGATAGTAGCATCCACTAGGTCCTATCTTGTAAGAGGGGTTAGGCACCTAGGGGTTAAAAAAGAAATGGGGAAATCCTAAAAGGTTGCAACCACTAAAGTCAAGTCTAGAGTGAGCGTTAATGATGACTACAAGGATGAATGAAAATCTAAATAAAAAATACCTATATAAAAGGAGACAAACAAAATATTTAAAGGAATATTTTAAGGAGATTAAAGTGGCTTATATGATCAAAATTGAAGAATAAAGATAGTTGAAACAAATCTCAGAAAGAAATGAATGAAACTATAGAAAAATGAAGAAGTCCAATGAAGCCTCGATAGAGTGCGCTAGAATGGTTGTTGCTAAAAATAATTAGAATATATGAATAAAGGTATATAGTCACTATGCCACTCAAATAACAAGGAAGAATTTGAATAAATAAATACCACATAAAAATATAACACAAGAAAATTTGATAAAATTAGTTGACAAAGTATGTGAATATGATAAATTTTAAGAATCAAATTAGAAAGGAATTAAAATCAATAGTTCTTGGGTAGACACAGAAGTAGGAGTGCTCCACAAGATGAATTCCTAACACTAGATCATAGTAGGAAGGGTGCATCGTAAATATAAATTTTAACAAGAAATCCATATTTTGAGCAAGATCTATTTAACATTAAGGCCACAATTAATAAATAATTTGAGGGACCACCAACTTTAGTTTCAAAGCTAAAATATTTAAACTTGAAAGAAGAATACTTAGAAGCCATAGTAAGTAAATATATACTTGATTGCAAAGGATGATATTTTGAAAAAATAAATATTAAGAAAGAAATGCAAAAAAAAAGGAGGATATAAGCCAATCATGCAATTGGTTAGTGGATGCTGAATTGGATGGAAATATAGTTAATAATGATCAATTAAACTTAGGATAAAATATGAATATTATGCCTAAATAAATTTGAGAGCCATTTAGAAAACTATAACTCCATCAAACACCATATGATATATCTTTATTGGGTGAAACATAAATATATTCAATTGGTACATAGTAAAATTTCAAGTTAATTTGATGAGAATTTAAATATTAAAGTTTAATTAAAATTTGTTGAAATGTATGAAGGGTCAAAATAAATCTTTAAAAGCATAAGAGATATAGCTTGATTTTTGTAGAATGTAATACAATTAAACATGAAGTAATACTACAAGGTAATAGAAGGGAAGTACATATGTCATTCAATGAAAGAATGAAAGGGGTACATGTAGAGGAACTCTAGTATAAACAGATGTGAAGATGAAGAGAATAAAATTTGATACACAATAACTTCTATACTAAGGAAGGAATGGGATGGAGAACCTGATTCCAAAGAAGATATATTTTTTAATATTTGACAACACAATAGACAGAGATAAATTGGTAGAAGCATGGGCAAAAAAGAACCAAAAAAATAAGAAAAATATCCTAGGCCTTAGGAGACTCTTTATGGATAGAAAATTTCCTAGAACAACATACATAGATAATGCAGACCATACAAGACAAGAACAAGTTAAGATATTAAACTGCATCCAAATAGGAACATCACATGTTAAATTTGTTACAATATCTTCAAGAAATGGAATGTACATTCACAAGTGAAGAAATTAGACTACAATCTTTTTATGAAACCTTAATTCTAAGTGTTCTACATTGGTAGAAGACTCATGAAGACAACATACCTACTTGAAAATAATGCATAGTCTTGATTAAGAATAGATAACTAGAAGAACAAGTAGATAGTAATGCAATAATCGAGAACGAAGGAATAAAGAACTCTTTTTATAGAAACTTGTGAATATGTAACAAATGAAATAGTGGATATCGATGAGAGATTAAGTGTACAAATCTTCTACTAGATTTTAAGAATAAAAAACTTGTATTCTTCTTGTGTTGGATCTTCATTACTCCTTTTTTCCCTTTGATTTTGTGAAATTCCTTAGAAAGAGATTATCGGTAACATACTAACCCTTTCATAAAGTAAAAATTTCTTATTTTACACTGGAAACAAGTAAAGGTAACAAGTAATAAAGCCATTGCAATAAAAAAATTATTTTCTTTTATTGATAATTTCCAAACAAGATACAAACATATTCTATCATCTATTCCTTTTATTTTCAAATATACATCAGAGTAAGAAAGCATACAAATACATACATAGCTCATGGAGCTTTTGAAAAAATAGTAGTAAGATGGTCTAGATTCTTTCCTTTCAAATCTTGGTTCTTCTGTCGCCTGTTGTGGAGGAGAAGCATCACTCAGGTGCTTTTCTGCCAGCCACAAACTCTTAATGTGTCCCCCTACATATCTATCATTCGATAGATGGTCATTCCCTCCGACGAAGAGATTGGTAGAGTAACTGATAATGACAACCGAGTATAGTGTTGTGTCCTACATAACTAGAACTTGTAATCCCACAATCCCAAACTAGCATGTAATAATGGATCACAGTGAACTAACAGTGTAGTCTCAAGCATCACACAATCTAACTAGAGTCTCGTACATTGCAAGTTACTTTGGCCAAAGTGTTATATTTAGTAAATGACTGAGAGTCATCTATCACATACACTACTCAAGGTTGATTTGACTTAAGGCTATCTAACACTATGCATAGGTGTTTTCCTTCAATGGATAATCTATCATCCCAGACTAGCCTACAACATTCTATTCTACTTGAAATGAATATAATTAACAAGTAAGTACACAAGCTCCCTCCTATACTTGATTATTTATCCTAGGAGTAACACAAGCTTCCTTAGTTAACTTAATAACTTAGTTGGGTGTACCTCAAGTGACTCATGCATTCAATCAAGCCTAATGAATAATATCTAATGCAAACAACATTCTCCTATTATGGAGATCTTACAAACATTGTATAACATAGCTAGAATACATCATTTTCCCTTTTTTAAAAGACAAATATATTTACTTCTATGCACAGACAGAAAATACATTTCATGCACAATAAAAACTCTTTGCAATTAATAAGGAAAAGAATATCCCATGCATGTTATCGCTTTTTCCAAAATGATGACAATGCAAAATTCTCCTATAGCTCAATTCAGCTTCACAAATCAATTCACACTCTCTCTCTTGTCGAAAGCACTCTCCTCTTAGAAATAGACAATTCTTCCTCACAAAGTCCACTCTTTTCTCACTCAGAAATCAGATATTATAAACTAGTAAAACTCGGATGTAATAACCAGCAAAAGTGTATTCCTTTGGTATGATACCCTCCTTCTATGGAAATAATGATCACACAAAAATATGAATGATGGTTTGCAAATGATGATTACTCCAAAAAGGTAGAATTAATCATAAGATAATGCACAAAATAACAATGAGAATGATGAATAAGTTCACACAAGATAATGTGTTGTAAGAGAGTTGGGGCGGCTATTTATAGGGCAGCCAACCTCCAAACTTTCTACAGTCATGGCATGTGATTCGACACCACTTCCTTTCTGAATTATTATGCTTGGAGGTGGTAGTAATTCAAGCCAGTACTCAGCAATAAACATGATGAATCGACTTCCCAATTGCCAACATTCAAGAAGACTATTTCAAATGCACATGGGGAAATTCATAATTTTTTGCCAAATCAACACCTACAGGAAAATGGTAATAGAGGTGGTGCCAAATTTGTAAGATGGCAGATTTTCATATGCTGAGAAGAAGTCAATCTTATTTCTTCAACACATAACCAATATCGACTATTTTCTAGGTTGAGTCAAATAAAACATTAACTGTGTTGGATTTAGTCAAGCTTCATAGTTTCAGATATTGACTTGGTCAAAACCATAAAGATTCTAAGACATATCTCATTGTTTCATCCCTGCGTATTCATTATCAAGTGTTACACGATTTTCCACAGAGCCATGCATGATTCAAAGTTTGAGTTTCATCATTTTAAACTATATCGGCATATTTAAGCCAAAGTTTAAATATGTGAATAGAAGTCTTCATCTAATCAACTCATTTATTAAATCAGAAACAATTTGATTTCCAATGTTAAGAATAATATGTAATATATATAGTATATATAATATTCATATATATATATATATATATATATATATATAAATACCTCAGTATAAATATATATATGTATATTAATATATAACTTAAATATATATATAGTATTTAATATTATTTATATATATATGTATATATATATATTGTGAGCCAGTCAGCATATATCTTTTATATATATATATATATATATATATATATATATATTCGTAAGGAAAAATAATAATAATAATATCCACATTATATAGGATGTGTGCATATATATATATGTGTGTGTGTGTGTGTATACCTGCATATACTTCTATGTACACATATGTGTAGGTATACAATATTGATGCATCTGTATTTAAGCATATTCATTTGCCAATGTATGCTTGTATCGATATGCATATACATATGGATACGTGTATATACTATACCTATATATATGTCCACATCCAATTCACTTACATCCATTTACGTTACCGTCATATTGATAGGTGTGTACATGTGGTATATTTATACATATGCATATACATGTTATTAGATCCTCCTAAAACTCATGTGCATACATATAAACACACTTCCACCTACATCTCGCCTACCCATATGACCATAAGAACACAAGAAAGATCTGAAATCCTAAACAAATAAACATCACTCGCAAATGCATGCAGAAGTAAACAAGATTCTTAATGCAAACATACAAGCTATCGATGACTTACCTATAACCCACACAAATTGGCTTAGTTCACTCAATCTAAGGTGGTGTGTGTGTATGCTCAGATAGTTTACTTTACCAGTTACCCAACCAAGATCTTCTCCTGAGTGATACTTCCCCTTTGCCTAGAGGAATGGAACACATACCTGCATCCACTAACACACATGCTCACGATAGTCAAATGTTCATAACATATGCAATATACATAAACATCTCCAAAGTTAGAATAATCACAATTCAATAACCTTCTATTCACATAAATGCAATATTTCACCAAGGATAACATCAATTGAAGTAACATTAAATGAGACAATCATCAAATGTGAAACATTCATATTGATAACAAGGAACAACATATTTTATTCATCTTTAGAATTCTCATTACATCCATTTTACCCTATGCAGTAATAGTAAATAGTAACTATACAATCGGGGTGTAAAATACTCCCCCCTTATGAATCATCATCCCCAATGACCTAAGGTATTATTCAAAGCATAAGAATCTAACACTACATTATTCTACATTCTCAAAAACTTCAAGAATGTCAGGAAATTTCTATTCAATTTCCGCATAGTCCTCCCAAGTAGTCGAGTCTTCTGCGTACTAGTCCCACTAGACTTTGCACTGTGATACCTCTCTATTACGCAAGTAAAGCTTACTTGTTTCTAGCACCTTGACAGGATCGAGAGTTACTACTCCAATATCCCTTACCTATAAAGTAGTCCAATCAATTACATGATTATCTCCTGGTATATACTTTGTAAGGTAGGACACATGGAAGACATTATGCATTCTAGCAAGAGCTGGTGGAAAAGTGATTTGATAGGCTACAAGATTCACTTCCTCTAGAACCTCAAAGGGTCCAACATAATGTGGGGATAACTTAGAAGACTTGCCAAATTTAATGGAGCTTTTGTGAGGCTTCACTCTCAAAAGTACTTTGTCACCTAAAGAAAAATTACGAGGCACTCTCTTAGCATCTGCATAACTTTTTTGTCAACTCTTAGCTTCTACTAACCTTTGCTTAATATTGTTAAATTGCTCATCCATTTCAGCTAACATTTTTGGTCCAAGACTTACTCGATCCTCAAGTTTATCCCAACTTATAGGAGTTTGACACTTTCAACCATACAAAGCTTCGAAAGGATCTATCTTAATAGCAGAATGATATTAGTTATTGTAAGAAAATTCGACTAAGGGTAAATAATCTTCCCACTTGTATTGCTAATCCATGCAATACACCCTAAGTAGGTCTTCCATTACTTGGTTAACCCTTTTAGTTTTCCCATCCATTTTTGAATGATATGTCGAGATAATATTTAACTGAGTCCCAAGTGCAAAAAACAAGATTTTCCAAAACCTAGAAGTGATTCATGCATCCCTATCAGAAATAATCTTTTCAAGAGTCCCATGCAATCTAAATACTTCCTGCTCAAACTTCCTTGCTATGACAGGTGCTTCATTAGTTAAGTTCCCTAGTATAAAATGTGCCACTTTTGTAAGCTTATCCACTACCACTAGTATTGCATTGTGCTTATTCTTTGACATAGGCAATCCTTGCACAAAATCCATACTTATAACTTGTCATTTCCTTTCTGGTATGTCGTGTGGGTATAACAAACCCACAGGATGATGATGCTCAGCTTTCACCCTTTGACACTCAAGACACCTAGCCACAAAACTAGTAATATCTCCTTTCATTCACTTCTAGAAGTATAATGGTTTCACATCAGCCATCATTTTTGTCACTCCTGGATGTCTGAAATTTGGTGCTTTGTGTATTTCCTTCCATACCAGATTTCTCAATTCCTTTACATCAGGTACATACATTCTACCCTTGTATCTAAGTAATCCACTAGGTTCAATTTGAAAACTTCATACCTAGAATCTTGAGGATTATCCATAAGTGCTTGCTTAACCTGTAAGTAATACTCATCCTCTTTGCACTTTTGGAGTACTTTTCCTTTGATATCAGTTTCAATTGCTACTATGGAAGCAATGTGACATCTCTGACTTAATGCATCGACGACTTGATTTTCTTTCCCCTTGTTATAATTGATATTGAAATCATAGTCAGCTATCAACTCTAACCATCTTCTCTGTCTAGAATTCAAATTCAGTTGAGTAAAAAGGTAGTTTCACCCATTATGGTCAGTTTTCAACTCAAAGGGTTTCCCAAGAAAATAGTGCCTCCACATTTGTAGTTCATGAACTACAACTTCCAACTCTAAATCGTGTGATGCATAATTCATTTTGTATGGCTTCAACTTTCTAGATTTATATGCAATCACTCACCCATCTTGCATCAGTACACCTCCTAACCCTTCTCTGCATGCATCAGTAATAAGCATAAAGCTACCTTCAGGATCTGGTACCTTTAGGGTTGGTGCAGTGGTTAGTTTCTCCTTGAGACGTAGGTCAAATGCTTCTTGAAACTTCTCATTCCATTTGAATCTCTTTCCTTTCTTTTGCAAAGAAGTTATAGGAAAAGCAATCTTAGAAAATTTTGCGACAAAATTCCTATAATATCCTACCAAGCTCATGAAACTTCTTACTTCAGACACATTTTTTGGTATAGGCCACTGAATTACTGCTTTGATCTTTGTTGGATCCACTACAATTCCTTCTAGTGAAATTACATGACCTAAATAGTGTACCCTCTCCTAGAAGAATGTACACTTGGAAAGTTTACCATACAACCTATGCTCTCTCAACCATTGTAGGACCATTTCTAAATGCTTGCAATGTTCTTCCTCATTTCTAGAATAAATCAAGATGTCATCTAGAAAAACTAGTACAAACTTGTCAAGGTAATCCCTGAACACACTATTCATTAGATTCATGAATGCTATTGGTGCATTTGTTAAACCGAAAGGTAAAATAGTGAACTCATAGTGTCCATATCGAGTTTTGAATGTAGTTTTAAAGATATCTTCATCTTTAACCCTCAATTGGTGATATCCAAATCTCAAATCTATTTTTGAGAAAACAGTTGCACCTCTTATGTGATCAAAAAGATCGTCAATGTGTGGCAACAAATACTTGTTCTTAACCGTAGCTTTGTTAAGCATGTGATAGTTGATGTACAATCGCAATGTTTCATCCTTCTTCTTGACAAAGATAACTGGCACTCCCTAGGGTGAAACACTTGGTCTTATTAGTTCCTTTGACAACAATTCATCCAATTGTGTCTTAAGTTCCATAATTTTAGTGGTGTTCATCCTATAGGGTACCTTGGATATAGGTTTTGATCTGGGAGCTATATCAATAGAGAAATCAAACACTCTTTTTGGAGGTAATCCTGGAAACTCTTCAGGAAACACATCTAAAAATTACCTCAAAATCAAGTATTTCTCCATATCTGATTTTTTAGTTTCATCTATTTCTCCATATTCTAATTCTTGCAAACTCTGGTACTCAGAATTATCACCATCCTGTCAAAGCTCTTCAATCTTTACAGAAAATAGTTTACACCCTTTTTTCTTAGCTCTCATAAGTTGCATTGTCATAATTTATCAAATTTTTACCTCTCTAGGTATTCCTTGGAATTTAACTTTATTTCCATAATCATCTAGGCACTCAATAGTCTTAACATGACAATCTACTATGGCCCTATGCCTCCATAACCAATTCATTCCTAGGATAACATCATATGATCCTAAAGGTGCGACATAAAGGTTGACTTCAGTAGTAAAACTAGGTAGTTCTATCCTATCCCCGAATAGACACTGATCCACCTTTGCTCTTGTCTGGTTTGCATACTCTACATTCCAAGAAATTGCCATGCATCTCGCCTTCCTAGATAATTGTTTAGCTATTCTAGGTGAAATGAAATTTTCATTTGCACTAGTATCAATAAGAATAGAAATAGGTAAGCCAAACAAAATACCTGGTGTTTCGACCGGTGTTACTTGGTAATCAGCTTGTCAATCGTTCGCAACAGCATGTATCCTTTGTTGAAACATGGCCTGCTGAGTGGGTAATGAGTTACCACATGGTTGTGAACCAGAAGTTTATTTGGGACATTCACTTGCATAGTGATTCCCTTTACATATAAAACATCTTGAAATTGGTCCTCTTTTCCCTATGGTTTCTCCAGACTTGCTAGCACTTTCATTAGCCTTGCTAATGTTACCCATGTTGGAATCATTTCTTTTCCGATCTCTCCCAAACTCTTTTCCATTATAGCGAGATCTTTTCCCTTTTTTCTTTGCAGCATTCTGCATAGATTCCTCCTTCTTAGGAGCTATCTTGTTGGGAACTTCCACATCCTTCTTTTTCTCTTTTCTTTCTTGTCGAGTAGAATCGGACTTAAGCTTTTGTTCTTGCTTAATTGCTTTTTCATATACAAGATCGATTTTTGTTGGACCATGCATATCAACTTCTCCTCCAATCCAATTGTTCAGTCCTATTATGAATTTCCTAATATGAAAAATGCTCATCTTTGTGATATATGGGAACATAAAGAAAAAATTGGGTGAACTTCTCCCAATATTCATGGACTGCCATATTACGTTGCATTAACCCCTAGAAATCTAAGAGTTTCTGGTCATGGAAAAGTTTTGGTAACCATCTTTTGCGAAAAATCTCCACAAATTATCCCCAAGTTAATTTCCATGAGTTTATGCTAAGTTCCATCTTCTTGTTCATCCATCAATTAGAGGCCTCACCCGCTAACTGATATGCACCCCATGCTGCTTTAGTAACTTCATCATAGTTTTGTATCTCAAAATACTTTTCAATCTAAACAATCCATATTTCAGCTTCATCACCTCCGGCACTTCCATCAAACTTAGGTGGAATTATCTTCTTCATGTCCCTTGACAATTCGGAAGACACAATCTTCTTATTCCTTTCGATAGATGGTGTAGGTGATTTTCCTTCTCATGGTTAGATTTTTCACCTTGTCCATGCGAAGAATTTACTTCTTCTTGACCATTGTCGGGTATTTCCTTTTCTACCCTTCACTTACCTCTTTCTTGTTCAAGGATAGCTAGCCTTTCCAATATTTGGTCAAGCCTAGCCTCCACACCAGTAGCCCCTTGTCCATCCTCTTGACTTGTTCTGGGATTAGTTCGTGTCCTCGCATATGTCTTCACCATGATTATATGATTGGTTTAAACCTAAATTTTTTATCCATGTTATCTTAATTATGCTATCAATTATCTTATGGAAAAAATATAAGTAACATTCACATGCAGACAAGTATTCCATACAATATTTAAGCATACGCTTCTTTTGATAATACAAGTTTTATTCATTTCATGAGGATTTCAATATATTTTCGATTACATGGAGTGACTATTTAGATAGTCAAGTGGAGAGTATCCTTTAGATTCACTCTCAAACACATAACTTAAAGGATTATAACCTACAGACTGAGAAAATTGTTGTTCCCTATCTTTCAGTTCATCTCTCGTTTGTTCGTATCTATCCCAAAAAGGATAATAACCCTTAGATTTATCATCCAATACATAGTTATGAGAAGTAATGTCAATATGGTGTTCATCAACGATGTAGTCTAAATTTTTCATAGATATTTGTTCATGATACCATTTCTCAACTAGTGGTGTCCTTGGTACATATCCCTTAGACTCTTTACTCGAAGAAATTGATATTACTTCAGCCAGTGGTAGAACCCTAGTATCCCTAAAGATGAATGCAAGACTAGCACTTTCTTATGAAGGCATGTCCCTAGAAAGTGGTAATGACTTAGTCTTTTCTGGTGAGATGGTTGGTAGGTAATTGTATATAGGGCCTCCATCTTTATCTTCCTCTTCACATCACTAATCTAAGAAAGTGTGTGACTAAAGGTTTTGATGTCACTCAACTAGATAACATTATCGTACTTGGTTCCCTCAATGGTTCTAATGATGGCTTCTTTTTCCTTCTTGGCCTTGAGATAATGCTTGTTTCTAATTACTGACTTTCGAGCCGTTAATCTAAGACACACCATCCTGACACAAGAATTTTTCACAACATTAGATAATGTTGGAATGAAAAAATGATGAGCTCATAGACTCCAGAGTTAAATCTAGTAGCTCTAATACCACATGTAATGTACTAACCCTTTAACAAAGTAAAAATTTCTTATTTTACACCAAACGAGCAAAGGTAACAAGTAATAAAGCCATTACAATAAAAAAAATCCTTTCTTTTATTGATAATTTCCAAACTAGATACAAACATATTCCATCATGTATTCCTTTTCTTTTCAAATATACATCAGAGTAAGAAAGCATACAAATACATACATAGCTCATGGAGCTTTTGAACAAATAGTAGTAAGATAGTCTAGATTCTTTCCTTTCAAATCATGGTTCCTCTGTCGCTTGTTGTGGAGGAGAAGCATCACCCAAGCGCATTTCCCCCAACCATGGACTCTTAATGCGATTTCCTACACATCTATCATTCGATAGATGGCCCTTCCCTTCAACGAAGAGATTGGTAGAGTAACCAATAATGACAACCAACTGAGCATAGTGTTGTGTCCTACATAACTAGAACTTGTAATTCCACAATCCCAAACTAGTATGTATTAATGGATCACAGTGAACTAACAGTGTAGTCTCAAGCATCACACAATCTAACTGGAGTCTCGCACATTGCACTACTTTGGCCAAAATGTTATATTCAATAAACGACTGGGAGTCATCTATCACATACACTACTTAGGGCCAATTTGACTTAAGGTTATCTTACACTATGCATAGGTATTGTCCTTCAATGGATAATTTGTCATCCCAAACTAGCCTAAAACATTAAATTCTACTTAAAATGAATATAATTAACAAGTACACAAGCTCCCTCCCAAATTGGATTATCTATCCTAGGAGTAACACAAGCTTCCTTAGTTAACTTATTAACTTAGCTGGGTGTACCTCAAGTGACTCTTGCATTCAATCAATCCTAATAAATAATATCTAATGCAAACAACATTCTCCTATTATGGAGATCTTACAAACATTGTATAGCATAGCTAGAATACATCATTTTCCCTTTTTCAGAAGACAAATATATTTACTTCTATGCACAAACATAAAATATATTTCATGCACAATAAAAACTCTTTGCAATTAATAAGGAGAAGAATATCCCATGCCTGTTATTGCTTTTCCCAAAATGATGACAGTGCAGACTTCTCCTATAGCTCAATTCAGCTACACAAATCAATTCACACTCCCTCTCTTGTTGAAAGCACTCTCCTCTCAGAAATAGACAATTCTTACTCACAAAGTCCACTATTTTTTCACTCAAAAATCAGATATTATAAACTAGTAAAACTTATATGTAATAACCAACAAAAGCATAAATTCCTTTGGTATGATATGCCTCCTTCTATGGAAATAATGGTCACACAGAAATATGAATGATGGTCTGCAAATAATGATTACTCCAAAAAGGTAGAATTAATCATAAGATAATGCACAGAATAACAATGAGAATGATGAATAAGTTCACACACAAGATAATGTGTTGCAAGAGAGCTGGGGTGGCTATTTATGGAACATCCAACCTCCAAACTTCCTATAGTCATGGCATGTGATTTGACACGACTCCCTTTCTGAATTATTCATCTTGGAGGTGGCAGTAATTCAAGCCAGTACTCAGCAACAAACATGATGAATCGACTTCCCAATTGCCAACATTCAAGAAGACTATTTCAAATGCACATGGGGAAATTCATAATTTTCTGCCAAATCAAAGCCTACAAGAAAATGGTAACAAAGGTGGCGCCAAATTTGTAAGATGGCGAGATTTTCATATGTTGAGAAGAATTCAATCTCATTCCTTCAACACATAACCAGTATTGACTATTTTCTGGGTTGAGTCGACTAAAACATTAACTTTTGGATTTAGTTAAGCTTCATAGTTTCAGATATCAACTTGGTCAAAACCATAAAGATTCTAAGACGTATTTCATTGTTTCATCCCTGGGTATTCCTTAGCAAGTGTTACATGATTTACCACAAAGCCGTGTATGATTCAAGTTTGAGTTTCATCATTTTAAACTATATTGGCATATTTAAGCCAAAGTTTAAATACGTGAATAGAAGTCTTAATCAAATCGACTTATTTATTAGATCATAAACAATTCGATTTCCAATGTTAATAATAATAATATCCACATTATACAGGATGTGTGTGTATATATATGTATACCTGTATATACCTCTATGTACATGTATCATGTGTAGGTATACCATATTGATGCATCTGTATGAGCATATCTATTTTCCACCATACGCTTGTATCGATATGCATATACATATGGATACATGTATATACTATACCTATATATATATATATATATATATGTCCACATCTGATTCACTTACATCCATTTATGTTAACATCATATTGATAGGTGTGTACGTGTGGTATATCTATACATATGCATATATGTGTCGTTAGATCCTCCTCACACACATGTGCATACATATAAACACACTTCCACCATCCCACCTATCCATATGATCGTAACAACACAAGAAAGATCTCAAACCCCAAATAGATAAACATCACTTGCAAATTCATGTAGAAGTAAAAAAGATTCCTAATGCAAACATACAAGCTATGGATTACTTACCTATAACCCACACAAACTGAATTAGTTCACTCAATCTAAGGTGGTGTGTGTGTATGCTCAGATAGTTTACTTTACTAGTTACCTGACCAAGATCTTCTCCTGAGTGATACTTCCCCTCCACCTGGAGGAATAGAACACATACCTGCATCCACTAATACATGCTCATGACAGTCAAATGTTCATAACATATGCAGTATACATAAACATCTCCAAATTTAGAATAATCACAATTCAATAACCTTTTATTCACATAAATGCAATATTTCACCAAGGATAACATCAATTGAAGTAACATTAAATGAGACAATATCAAATGTGAAACATTCATATTGATAACAAGGAACAACATATTGAGGCTCATTCTATCATTTTCCTCTTTTGAATCACCTCCGCCACAAAATTTGGTTAAGCTTCTTGTTTTTCTTACTAATTTGGAAAGCTCTGTTGAGAAGAGCATGAATTTGATGCCCAAAACCTAGAGGATCCTCCTCCCTTGCCGCTCCACCAAGGCCTCATTTTGAGGCTTTACCATTTTCATCTCACGCTTTGCCCACCCAAACCCATCTTCATTGTCCGTATAGAGGAAATTGAACCCCCTGTTCAGACCAATATCTCCCCGCCCAAGTCTAAGGGTCCCAAAAGAAAAACCCCTCTAGTGACTGCCGAAACCCCCTAAGCCTAAATCGGCCACCAAAAAAGAATAAGGGGAGTGAGGGGATTGCCCAGTCTAGTGTTGCAGCTGGTCTCTATGAGCTTAAGTTTGCCCCTTCCAAGACTATTAGCAAACCTACCACTAAGAAGAAAGTGAAGGATGAGGGGAAGGGTTTGATTGAGTTGTCAGCCATAGACAATAGAGGAAAGAATGTGGTGGGAAGGGATTCCAAGGGGGATTCTATGGTCACTACTACGGTGGAGACTGGGGTTGAAAATACCAACATCAGGAGATCTGGCAAGCTGGTAAAAAATAACAAGAAAGTGTAGATTAATGAAATTGATTCTAATGCGGAGCGGTCTGACAGCAAAGGTATTAGGGATGTGGAGGAGTCTGAGGAAGTTGAGGAGGAGTTTGTTGAAGGGCCTCACAACCTTTCGGACTTCAACAAAATGCATAATGAGAACTCGGCTTCCCAGTCCTCTGACCCTCTAGATGTGGAGCACGCTAATATTGTGAAGACTATGGATAAAGGAGAGGATCTTCGTGTGCTGCAGGAGAGGATGGGGGAGATGGAGAAGAAGTTTAGTGGCTTGACTCATTTCACTGTCAAGTTGGTCCAATTTGTTACTAGCACCCTCTTTGTTGTGATGAAGGATGAGATGGATAAGAAGACTACTGAAGAAGGCTCCGAATGGGTCAAGGATGATGTTGTTAATCTCCTCTCTCAGAATTGGGAGAATGCCAATTAGTCTGTTGTTGTGTGTTGTTACTGTCGATTGTTGGTCTATTGTGTCTATGTTTTTTGGCTAGTTGTTTATGTTTTTTGGACTTGATTTTTTTTTGCCCTTGTGACTCATTGTGTAAAGGGTACAACACCCTATAAATTTTGCTTATCGTATCAAAAACAAGGAACAACATCTTTTATTCATCTTCAGAATTCTCATTACGTCCAATTTACCCTATGCAATAATAGTAAATAGTAACTATACAATCGGGGTGTAACATTATCATATTCATTAATATTGATTGTAACTTTTTCTATTATCTCTCATGTCTAATAATTAGTGATCTTAGCCATCTTAGGCTCACCATGTTGAGCTGTGTTCTTTGAACTTTGAGTTTTAATGGTCGATATTAATATTTAGTTCTATCTCTAGGTTTTTCTATTATTTTTGTCTCATCCTCTCCTATTTGGTCATATAAATTCTTAGGATTTTGATCATCTTATATATGATTGTTATTCAATCACTTTATCAAATAACATATCCTTTCTAATTTTTGTGTTATCCATTCAAGTGTATCATGTTGATATTGTATCTTTTATTTTCTAAATATTTGTTTGGTTTCTTCTTCTAATAGGGTTATGATTTATTTAATATGTTAGAGCATATTATGAATATGAATATTTTAATCCCAAAATTTAAAAGCTTTATAAGAAGATCTATCTTGATTGTATCTCAATATATTGTCTCTCCTCTTACCTCTTGATGAGTATACATGTGCTCTTCTGATAAGACTTAAAATCTAGTAGTATATTTGTACCTTTAATCTCTCATTGATATCCACTATTTCATTTGTTACATATTCACAAGTTTCTATCAAAAGAGTTCTTTATTCCTTCATTCTCAATTATTGCATTACTATCTACTTCTTCTAGTTACCTATTCTTAATCAATACTATGCATTATTTTTAAGTAGGTATGTTGTCTTCATGAGTCTTCTACCAATGTAGAATGTACTTAGAATTAAGCTTTCATAAAAATATTGTAGTCTAATTTCTTCACTTGTGAATGTACATTCTATTTCTTGAAGATATTGTAACAAATTTAACATGTGATGTTCCTATTTGGATGCAATTTAATATCTTAACTTTTTCTTGTCTTGCATGGTCTACATTATCTATGTATGTTGTTCTAGGAAATTTTATATCCATAAAGAGTCTCCTAAGGCCGAGGATTTTTATTTTTTTTTTGGTTCTTTTTTTCCCATGCTTCTACCACTTTATCTCTGTTGATTGTGTTGTCAAATATTAAAAAATATATCTTCTTTGGAATCAGGGTCTCCATCCCATGTATAGAAGTTATTGTGTATCAAATTTCAATCTCTTCATCTTCACTTTTGTTTATATTTTTTAACTAGAGTTCCTCTACATGTACCCCTTTCATTCTTTCATTGAATGGCATATGCATTTCCCTTCTATCACCTTGTAGTATTAGTTTGTGTTTAATTGTATTACATTCTACAAAAATCAATGTATATCTCTTATGATTTTAAAGATTTCTTTTGACCCTTCATACATTTCAACAAATTTTAATATTTAAATTCCAATCAAATTAACTTGAAAATTTTACTATGTACGAATTGAATATATTTATGTTTCATCCAATAAAGATATATCATATGGTGTTTAATGGAGTTATAGTTTTCTAAATGGCTCTCAAATTTATTTAGGCATAATATTCATATTTTATCCTAAGTTTAATTGATCATTATTAACTATATTTCCATCCAATTTAACATCCACTAACCAATTGCATGATTGCCTTATATCCTACTTTTTTTCATTTCTTTCTTAATATTTTAATTTTTCAAAATATTATCCTTTGCAATCAAGTATATATTTACTTACTATGTTTTCTAAGTATTCTTCTTTCAAATTTAAACATTTTAGTTTTGAAACTAAGGTTAGTGGTCCCTCAAATTATTTATTAATTGTGGCCTTAATGTTAAATAGATCTTGCTCAAAATATGGGTTTCTTGTTAAAATTTCTATTTACAAAGCACCCTTCCTACTATGATCTAGTGTTAGGAATTCATCTTGTGGAGCACTACTACTTCTATGTCTACCCAAGAACTATTGATTTTAATTCCTTTATAAATTGATTCTTAAAATTTATCATATTCACATACTTTGTCAATTAATTTTATCAAATTTTCTTGTGTTATATTTTTATGTGGATATTTATTTATTCAAATTCTTCCTTGTTATTTGAGTGGCATAGTGACTATATACCTTTATTCATATACTCTAATTATTTTTAACAACAACCATTTTAGCGAACTCTATCGAGGCTTCATTGGACTTCTTCATTTTTCTACGGTTTCATTCATTTCTTTCTTAGATTTGTTTCAACCATCTTTATTCTTCAATTTTCATCATAGAAGCCACTTTAATCTCCTTAAAATATTCCTTAAAATATTTTGTTCGTCTCCTTTTATATAGGTATTTTTTATTTAGATTTTCATTCATTATTGTAGTCATCATTAATGGGTCACTCTAGACTTGACTTTAGTGGTTGCAACCTTGTAGGATTCCCCCATTTCTTTTTTAACCCCTAGGTCGCTAACCCCTCTTACAAGATAGGACCTAGTGGATGTTACTACCTATTTCTATTACTATAATGACTAGCACTAATATTCATGTTCTTGGTGGTATTCTACACCCCTATATTTATTTTGTGTTTCCATAATTATCTTTATTATACAATACAAACTAGGATCCCAAAAATGAAATCAAATTTTGATAATAAAAAGTAGGCCTAAGGTGTATACCACTTATGTTCAATGAGTTAACCCTAGGGTGATGTAGTAAGATGAAAATTAGAAGAGTGTTGTAATTATCATTATATAAAATAAATACTCAAATAATTTTACACATTCATTGACACCATAACATAGGCCTGTTCATCTATTCATATCATATTACTGTGTACAATGCACGTATTTTATTGTATGCATACATAGAAAAATCAAATATTCTTGGATAGTTTCTATTATAACTTCCACACATATCCTTGTGTCTATATTTAGTAAGATCTTACTAAAACATTTTATATTCTTGGATTTTTGCAGGGCTTTTTGCAACATGGACTGACATTGTGATTTCCAACAACCAAACTATATTCATGCCTATATAACTAACAGCTGGTTTTTTTTGTATTGTGATGAAATTGAATATTTGAATGATCCTATGGATCAAGGTAGGATACAATTTCGTCATTTCAACTTGGCAATGTGTGCTTTGGTTGGGATTTTACCCTGACAATAAATTGTTTTATAGTCGTTGCAATTGTCTCAGACTAATGCTACTGACAGATGATGTGATAATGTTGTAGGACAAACACATCATAGCCCCAACAGTGACTGTGAAAGAAAATGGAAAATGGAAAAGGAAAAAAAAACATTGACCGATCATACCTTAGTGTGTGATATATGGTAACCCCTTATTGCAGAGATTCGTGCCATATATGGATTTCATGGAGACTTTGAGTAAGTGAGGAATTGTTGTGACTTGGGGCACAACAAAGGATTAGCCACACACAAAATGCTAAAAGGTGGTGCAAAAGCCTAATTTACAAGCTCTAAATAGTTGTTATAGTATTTGTTGATTTAATGCCCAATATTTTTAACAATATTAGAGCAATAGTTGTGACTTTAAAGTCTTTAATATTCATAATGACCACCCATAATTGAATGAAATGTATTCCTTAGATCTAAAAAGCAACAAATCATGTGATGCCACATCAACACACCGATAAAACATGACTTAGTGCACAACTATCGGTCTCACTTTTTTTTGGGATTTTTTGGACACTTTGACAAAAAGCATGCTGATGTGGCATCATATTTGATGATGTGGCCCTCAAACCTTAGTTATAAGCATGGGACTTGCTAACTAAGCTGCTGTAAAAAAATGGGTGTGATTTGGAATTTCCACATAAGATTTTGAGAAGCGTGAAGTTAAGGTACTCAACTACCAGATCCTCTCCCTTAATCCTCCTTAATGACTCTCCTTTTAATTTGCTTCACTAATATCTATATTTTATTAAACTCCCTTTTCTTCCACTAGCAAATTCTTCACTCCCCCCTCTTGGCATCATTTTCTTCTCTCATACAATTGTAGTTTCAACGCTACCTATTTGATGGAAGTCTCTCCCATAAGAATTGCAATTAAATCTCAACATCATTTAAACAAGGAGTCGATTCAAATTTAATCACAAGGACCCATTTAATTGATTTAGTCCAACCTTGAGGATTTACCACTAGTGCTCATTCACCTGTGACAGACTTAAACTTGTGGATTTGCAACATGATATGTGAAAGCCACAAAATAATGGCATGGAAAGTAGAGTCACAGAGAAAATGATATTAATAGGATATGCATAGATGGTTGTGGAAATACAGAATGTGTTCAAATGCTTATGAATGCTTAGTGATGAGTGGTTATAGATGCATCTTTACGGAGATTCAAATGGCCCTCAACCACTATGGAGAAGTGGAGACAGTTAGGATGGTAGGGGAAATTGACAAGGTAAGGCGACATCATGGATGTATCTTATATGATGAGAAATGTCTGCAATGCAAATAATAAGTAATGGCAAAGGAAAATATTTGGTGCATGCAAAAAACGAGGAGTCAGTTTTTTTGACAACAGGAATGGGGTAGTCCCCCTATAAACTACAGTGTGTCTGGTAAACTCTTTTCACGTGACCAGTGATGTTGGGGTGACACACCCTCTGTACCATGGGGACGATGGGGAGACTAGACCTCATGACCTCTTGCCTCCGTACCATGGGGACGGTGGGGAGACTAGACCTCGTGACCTCTTGCTTCTGTACCATGGGGACGGTGGGGAGACTGGACCTCGTGACCTCTTTCCTACAACAAGATGCTTTAGCCAATCAAGCTAAGCCCACCACCCCAATGAGGAGTCATATATAAGGAGGTATGGTGGTTAAGAATTGAAGGAACACGACTAAGAGGGATAAATCTAAACCAAGCCCATATTCACAATAAGACCAATTGCCGAGAATTAGAGCATGTCTGGATGGGTATAAAAGATCTGTAATAATGCTATTGGAAACATATTGATGATATCAAGATATAGATTAAAACATCACAATCCTAAAAATTAAACCCCATGAACAAACTTGTAAACCCCAAATGATCAAATTAACCTCGATTATGAAGGCAAAGACCACCAAATAACCAAAAGTCAACCAAACCACAAGGGGCAAGAGTTCACAATGTTTTCAAGGCAAAACATGATTTCCAAAAGTCAAAAGTAGGGAACCGACTCGGATCAACCAAGAGCGAAAACAAGAGGGGGTCCTCGCTTTTAATGGGGCATGTGTGCAAACCACAACAAATGATGACTCTACTGGAAAAATGCTCTAAAGCATTTCAAAGATAAACAAGAATCAAGAACCTAAAATCTTTGGTTTCAGTCTTTGTGATGGGTTAAAGGAATTGAAACACATGATCAAAGAATCCAAATCATTGGTAGATCTAACTTTCCATAGACTGAGAATCCAAGTGTGTGTAAATGCTTTCATTTTTCATCCTTATGTGACCATAGGAACCTATGTTCAATCATGTTAAGCTACGTAATTGATTCTACTTCAAAAGTAACCTGGACATTTTATAACTGTCAATCAGGTGTCTATAGCCTCGACAAGGTTGTTGCTATGATTCTCTTGAACATAGCTCCATGACCAGTCAAGCATCCACAACCCCAATAGAGATATTCGAATCCTCCTAATAAGTTTTTTTTTCATTATTTTTTCTTTCCTTTTTTTCTTCTGAAATTCTTTTTCTTTTCTTTTCAACTTGCAACTAGTGAAGCTTGATATTTAGGGTTGAGAATCAAAGTAGCACTTAAGCAACAATATAAGATTTTTCACTTAACACTTCATAAAGAAACCCATAGTAACTTCAGAATCCTTAAAATATGTGAAAGATATAAGATCAAAATACTTCAAGTCAAATCAAATCATTCATTCATTTCCCAAAAATAAGTGTTGAAGTCATCTGACTCTAATAGAGACCTCCATTCATTCACAGGTATATAATTAGTGTTTCTTCAAAGAAGTACTCAAATATTTTCTAGATAATTAATTTTTTTACTGTTTCTCTTGTAGAACAACCCAAAAGAAAACAAGAGGGACCCTAGACCAAACTACAAAAGCAAGTTGAACCAAACCTAAACTAACCAACCAACAAAGAAAACAAGAAGTGAAACTAAATCAATTTTATTAAAATTGGCTATGTACACAAGGAATTTTTGGATAAATCAAGCTCAGGCAAGAAGAATCACCACATGCCCTCACATGATTCCTCAATATGTGCAAAAGTAACAAGGTGGTGGTTACATTATCAACTCTCGAAGATCACATTTGATCAAGATTGGTCTTGGCTTTGAAGAAATTTAGAAGACTACCAAGGAAGGCTCAAGTTCTAAGACTACAAAGTTACCAAAAAAAAAAAAGAGGATAAGTTCAAAGGGTATGAAAATGTGCTAAAAATCTCCATTAATGATGATAGTTCCAAGAAGAGAGAAAGTAATATCACTCAGAAAATTAGTATTCCTCACAAAGGTAACAATGAAAATTTTAGATCATTTCCCAAAGGCAAGCACAAATGAATAGGTTTCAACATTCCTTTTTTGGTTATTGTTTCTTTTGCAATAAGTTTGGTCATAAGGCGATGGATTGTAGAGTTCATGCAAGGAAGAACTTTGATTTCTTAAAGTGGAACTATAATCCATTTTCTCCTCTAATGGACTACAACATTATGTGCTACAAGTGCAATAACTTTGGTCATACAACGCGTTCTTGTAGAAGTAATTTTGTGGAACCTCTAAAACAAAACAAGAAAGATGTCCATGATAGGTAAAGGAAGAATCTACAAATGTTTGGAAGAAGAGGTAGGAGCATGAAATGACGGAGAAATCCATGCTAATACAAGCAACCTTCCATGTGAAAAACAAAGGAAATCAGTAGTATATTGACAATGGGTGCTCAAGCCACATGGAAGGGGATAAAATTGAGTACCTCACTTTGAAGGAAATAAATGGACGCATTGTGAAGTTTAGGGATAATGCTACAACAAGAATAACAAGAAAAGGCATTCTTAGTTTTGACAACGGAAAGACAAAGACTCAAAATGTATCATGCGTTGAAGGATTGAAGCATAATCAAATGTGTGAGTCAGTTGTGTAATCAAGGGCACACTCTCACATTTCATCCAAGTGCTTGTGAAATTAGAAAGGAAAGAACGTGGAAACTTGTTGCAGATGCTAGTAGTACTACACACAATCTTTATATCTTTAATGGAGTCAAAGAGAAAAGTACTACATGGCACAAGAAGATGAGAGCTAGTTGTGGCACAAAAGGATGTGACATTTGAACTTTTAAAACATCGTGAAGATTAGCAATAAGCAAGCCATAAGGGGCATTCCAAAGATAGCAAAGCCCCCTAATACTATCTACAAATAGTGTCAGTTTGAAAAGAAAACAAGAACGAGCTTCAAACCAAAGGAGTACTTTACATCAAAGCCCTTGGAAATTATACATACTCAATTGTGTGGGCCAACAAGGACAAAAAACTTGTAAGGTGAAAGTTGTTTCATACTATCAATTGATGATTATTCTACAATGATGTGGGTTACATTTCTAAAAGAAAAATCAGAAGCTCTTGAGAGGTTTAAGACATTTAAAGATTTGGTAGAGAATGAAACTAGGTTAAGAATCAAATGTGTAAGATTTGATAGAGGAGGAAAATTCACCTCAAATGAATTTGAAGAATTATGTGAACAACTTGGAATAAGAAAACAATATTTAGCCGCAAGAACTCCACAACAAAATGGAGTTGTTGAGAGGAAAAATAGAACAATTTAAGGAATGGCAAGAGCCATGTTAAATGAGTCTAAACTTACTGACACCTTCTGGAGACAAGGGGTGCATATGGCAGTCTACATTCTAAATCGAGCACAAATTAGGGTGAACAATAGCAAAACACCATACGAACTTTGGAAGGGAAGGCCTATGTCAATGAAGTATTTTAAAGTGTTCGGGAGCAAATGTTATATTAGACGAGATGATGAAGACTTGGAAAATTTTGATTCTATGTGTGATGAGGGTATCTTCCTTGGATACTCTACAAGAAGCAAGGCTTATAGATGCTATAATAAAAGATTGCACAAAACAATTAAAAGTGAAAATGTGAAAGTTGATGAAGAAATACATCAAAAGGAAATAGCACAAGAAGTTGACTATCAAAAGATAGTGTCAAAGAAGTAAAGGAAACAAATGAAAATGAAGAAGTTGAATAAAAAAACCCAAAGACACCATCAAGAGCACCACCCAAGACACCATCTAGATTTGTTCAAAAATATCATCCAAAAAATCTAATCATTGGTGATAAAGACAAAAATTCAGACAAGGAGGAGAGTAGCAAGTACATTCAAACATGCAAATTTGTCTTTGCTCTCTAAGGTGAAACCCAAAATTTTTGAAGAAGCCTGAGAAGACAAGTACCAAGTGAAAGCCATGGAAGAAGAGTTGTATCAAATAGACAAAAATGAAATTTGGGTACTTGTCCCAAGACATGAGAATAAGAATGTCATTGGCACTAAATGGGTTTTCACGAACAAGTTGAATGAGGATGGTTGAGTTTTCAGGAAGAAAGCAAGGCTTGTATGCAAGGGTTATACTCAAGTTGAGGGGATTGATTTAGAAGAGACATTTGGTCCTGTTGCTCATCTTGAGGCTATAAGGAAGATTTTAGCCCTTCCCAATTTCAAGAATTTCAAAGCCTGCTAGATGGATGTGAATTCATCTTTCATAAATGGAAACTTGGAGGAAGAAATGTATATTGAATAGCCTATCAGAAAATCAAGACTATGTGTGCAAACTAAAGAAGGTGCTTTATGGGTTGAAACAAGCCCCTGGGGCTTGGTACGCAAGACTAGACAAGTCTGTAGCAGTAAGGTTTCAGAAAAGGTATTGTGGATAACAATATGTATATCAAAAATGAAGGAGATGACCTATTGATTGTTGTGGTTTATGTGGACAATATCATTTTTTGGGCTAGCAATGAAAAGATGTGCCAAGAGTTTTCCATGAGCATGTAGGAGCTTGAAATGTCAATGCTTGGTGAGCTTTCTTTCTTCCTTGGGTTGCAAATTTCCCAATCAAATTAGGGGATATTCATTTCACAAACCAAGTATATTAAGGAGATGTTGAAGAAATTCAAGATGGAGGATTACAATCCAATGAGCACTCCCATCGTTATAGGATGCAAATTGAGTAAGGATTATGAATTTCCTAAGGCTAATCAAACTCTATACAAGTCCATAATGAGAAGTTTATTATATGTGACAACTATAAGACCTGAAATTATGCAAGTTGGTTTGGTGGCATGATTTCAAGTAGCACCAAAGGAAACTCATGTGCAAGCGGTAAAGATAACATTCAAATATTTAAAGCACACTATGGATTTTGGGTTATGGTATCCAAGAGGTGAAGATTTCACCCTCACAACATACACGAATGCAAATTGGGGCAACAATATTGATGATAGAAAAAACACAAGTGAAGGTGCATTCTTTTTTCACAATAGTCTTGTATCATGGTTAAGCAAGAAACAAATGTCAATTTCATTATCCACAATAGAAGCGAAGTATATTGCAATAGCTTCTTATTGCACTCGAGTCTTTTGGATGAAGCAAACCTTGAAAGATATTAAGGTTGAGTATGAGCATCCCATTTTCATATTATGTGATAATACAAATGCAATCAACATCTCGAAGAACCCAGTTATGCACTCCAGGCCATAGCATATTATGATCAAAAATCATTTCTTAAGAGAGCAAGTGGTTGATCAGTAGATGAAGTTGGATTATGTTGCTACAAAAGAACAGATTGCAGACATTTTCACAAAGCCACTACCAAAAGAGACTTTTGAGTACCTAAGGGATAAATTGTGATTGATATCTCTCATCTAGTCACTAAGTTCTTTAGAAGAAGCATGTGTTCAGGGAGGGCTCTTCACTCTCTTATCTTTCAGCCTCAAATAGCCATTGCCATTGATGTCAAATGGGGAGAAGTAGAGTAAGGGCAAGCATTTCAGTCAAGGGTAGCAATTCAATCAAGGGGAGAAGTGTGATCCTGTTGCATTCCAAGATTATTTCTTTGTAGGGTTGCCATCAATGAAAAAAGGAGATTGTTGGAAAAATATTGTCATTGATGTCAAAGGTAATTTGGTGGTGTTGGTGGCCCCAAAATAAAATTAGCTTACTCTCATGTTGGTCACCTCCCCTTGGAGATTGGAAGATAAATAATAAATTAAAAAATAACTTCCTTTTTTTAATTTTTCATGAAGCCAACCCTCCTCATGGTGTTGCCCCATGTTGGGGGAATATTTAATTAAAAATAAATTAACTTTATTTTGGAGGGACGACCCCCCTAGAGAGGTGCGCCTACCTTGTGCATGTAAAAAAAAAATACATAAAAATTATTTAAGAATGGTTAGGCCGACCCCCTTGGAAAAGTCACCTCCCTTGGGTGAAGAGGTGTTTGGGAAAATATAAAGAGGTTTGAGAGAGGTAAAAGCAATCAATTTCAAGGATTATTATTCATATGAAGAGCATAAATAAAAAGATATTTGAGCTGATTTACAAGAGATATGTGAGCAGATTTACGAGAGGATTTTAGCATCAATTTTGTAAGAAAAGAAGAAAAATAAAAGCAAGATCATGGTAGTTCTATGAGCATAAATATTGAAGACTCTATTGTAGATTTATGAGTGATTGTATTCAAGATTTGTGAGCAGTTGTTAGGGAAGATCTAAGAGGAAGTTGCAAATAAATTATCATATTATTCATTTGGAGGTTGGAGTCTCCTATTTGAGGAGATCAAGAGGTTGATGCCTCTTATTATAAGAGATTGGCATCTCTTGTTGGGTTGGTGCTCAGTGGTTGGGATTGGAGTCTCCAGTGCGCTCTGCCTATGAAATTTGTAAGAAGATTTATACAAGCAATATTTTGTCATGGTTTTCTTCCATAGGGTTTCCACTTTTAAATCGTGTGTTTCTTGTGTTCTTAATTGCTAGATCTTGCATGTATGTTCTTGCTATGGATGATTAAATTCTGAATAATACTGTTGTGATTGATTAAAATGTGAAAAAGAAAAGGTTGACCTATATTGATTCAACCAATGCATGGTTGCATTCCTACAAGAACATAAGCGAAGTAAAACATTCAAGGGTTTACATGAAGACAACTTAGAGCACACCTCTAAGTGCAAATTCAAAGTCACCAAGTAAAACTCACATCTACACAATCAAGTGAGCACCTCCATATGGAAGGATAAATCTATGCATCAAAAAGGTTTCAAACACCTATATTAGAGATGCTTGATGGAGTTGGAATATATTTTTCCCAATAAGTTACAATTACATGCACTGAAGCATGCCTAGAAATCTTCAACAAATAGTTTTTAATTCCAAAAAAAAATTGCATTTTGATGCTTTGGAGCACAATAGGAGCTTGAGTGCTAGAGTTAAATTTACAACGGATATGTTTTCATGTCCTAGCCTGCACATATAGTCGTATATGCGAATAATATCAAAACCTTACCTTATGATGTTTTAGCACGCATCTAAGAATGAAAAAGCAAAATATTTTTTTAAAAAGACATGTTTTAATATGAGAAGGTTTATGCCCAATCATCTAATAGCACGGTCAACTAGCATGTTTGACCATCTATATATGGCGAGTTGGATGATGACTAACAAAGGGAAAAATTGCTATTAATGGGGAAGCGTTTCATATGACCAAGCCGACCAAAAATTGGTTAAAAGTCAATGGGCCCTTGGATCTACTAGTGAAGTTGAAAGGTTCAAAATGAGCCCACCAGGGATCAAGTCTTGCTAAGTGCAAAGGCTCTGACACCGAAAAAGGGATGAGGTCGGGATCGTGCCCCAATGAAATTTGGCGGAATGGATACCCCTCAGTCCTTGGCTCTTAGCCGAAGAGGTTCAGCCCAAGAAGGCTCGTGCTCCCGTATCGGGTAGCAAAAAAGAATTTGTTGATGACCTCCATCAAAAAAAAAAAAAATTGGTTAAAAGATCTTTGCTATTCATATAGAGTGTCGCCTTTTCAAATACAGAGCAATTCCCTATATTTAGAGTGCACCCAAATTCAACGGATAATCATGTTCTAAAATAGCAAAAATCAATAAGAAAAACTGAAAAACAGAATATAATTAGAATAAGATTTGTGCATAAATAATTCATCACACCTTTGTTTCACATTGGTAGTCTATCATCAGCCTTTTGCGGCATCCAAACATCGGCGAATTTATTAACTTCGAGTAGTGATCAAACTTTAACTTCATTGATATTAATGTTTCACTTTAGCAGTGTTATTCCCATTGGTAATCAACGAGTTCAAGGCATCAGCAAGTGTTTCTTTATTGCAGGGATTTCCTGCCATCTGCGAAATCATCATAATTCTTCCTTCTCCGTTCTGAGTTGTCTAACAAATATTTTGGCAAAAGGTGTTTATTAACAAAATTTTAGCATATTTCTAATTGATTCTGTCTTATATAGTCATATCAGCAGCGAATCTGATCTTCAGTGCTCATCTTTTCATCTATTTTACAGTGATTTTGGATTCAGATCAGCATATTTTCAATGATTCATCGGTTAGTTAATTGTATCATCATGCAGAGTTTTTTGTCTTTCAGTGATTTTTTTAGAGAATTCAAGGTTGTCAAGGACAACATATAAGTTGATTTCCAAAATTTAATTCTTAAACCCTAGTCATCTCCCTTCAACTTTGTCACCAATTCCACAAAGTCAACGAAGAAAAATCAGCATGGTGAAAATAAATGAGAAGAGGCCTCTCTACAAGATACTTGCCTGATTTTCTAGGGTTTTGAGTGCTGCTCTGTGTCATATGGGTTCTGAAAACAATTATGAGAAGTTTTTCTTCATTCGGAGGATTTGAAGGTTCATTGTCTATGGCCATCAAAAGGGATTGTCACAAAAGTTTAGTGTTGCCAAGTATGCAAAGATGGTAAAAGATGAAAAGTTTTCCGAGCACGTTCAAAAAGCCGCTTCAACAGGTCTTTTGGCAAGGTTTATGAGTAAATATTTTTAACTACCTCTAACTTTCGAGGACGTGAGCCTATTCTTGAAATTTAATCTTAGAGGCGTATTTTTGGATCTCTTATTTCAAGGAATGAGAGCTTAAGATCCTCATCTTTAATTCTATTGTTAGTTTGTCCTAATCTTTACTAAGAGTCTGATTAAATATTGCTTGTGATAAATTTAATATTGATGGATTATATTTGGTAATAAAGAGCTCTTTTCAATTAAGATGTTGTAGTTAACTTTTATTTTATTTCTCATGCAAAAATTTGTAATTCTTATAAATGACATTTGTTGTTCTATCTTATTGCTGATATTGCTATTCATTAATTTGTGTGCTTTTATGTCCAATTGTCTTGTGTTAAACGCAATATGAGAATATATACAAGATTTGCATCACAGATTTTATCAGGAGATTTGTAGCTTTTATACACAACTCTCCCATATTTTACTTCTTAGTTTATGCTTGTTCAATTCAATCCCGTTTTACTTGTGATCTTCAGTCTTGTGTTTAACTGAAAATTTTAACTGTTCTTACTGTTTTATGTTTGTATCTGCAATATATATATAAACGATAAAACATTTGTCTAGTGCAAAAATGTCGGATTGCCTTGCGCCCTAGCTAAGAACAAAATGTTGAGTTTTTAATTCAAGTTTGTTTGTATTGCATACTGAAATCCCAGCTAGCTCTACACATTTTTGTCAAGTTCAGTGTAAAGAAACTTATCGTTTCCTTGACTCTTCCAAAAAGGGAGCTTCCCTTCATAATTTGCAGGACAATCTAACCTTACACACTGTATTTTTCACATCGAAAGATTTGAATTAAAATGCAACACTATCATTGCTTTAGGTTCCCTATTGGTATCTATGCCTTTTGTGTTCAAGAAGCCTAAGTCATAAAAACAACCTCTAAAGGAAAAGTGGCCAGTTCTGCTTGAAATGTCTCATAAGGGAATGGAGCCTTCACTAAAATTGTTCAGAATAAGGCAATTCTGATTTCACTACATGTACCTCCATTTTTACCCTAAAGCGTGATTGGTCCATACCTCACACCTATGCTCCACGGGGTTTCGGGGACGGGGAGTACCCGGTACGGCGGGACGAGTTTCTGGTACAGGGGTACTTTTGGGTCATTTTTTAGGGGACGGCAGGGGACGGCTGACAAAAAAAGGGAAATTTTTAAAAATATAGAGAAATTTCAAAAGTTCATAGCATAACATTGATAAAGCATTCATTCTAGACATTGTATAAGCTTAATACATATCATTAGACTTGAATTGAGATTTCACATGAGAATTGACAAACAAATTAACAAAGTTCAAATGCTTTTCATTATAAATGTGCATACATATCATATAAAAGTCTGATAATTATAACCAAAATGCCCAAAGGCTCCAAGTCTCAACTATGAAATGACATGATAAACATAAAACTAAGAAAATATATCGCTGTCCATGGTCCCTAATCAGCAGAAGGTAGGTCTAAATCAGCATCGCCCTCGCCATCAGAGCACGAGTCTAAGTCAGTGTCAGTGTCCATGTCAATAGAAGGATCTGTCTCAACCAATGGAACACCCACCAATCCCTCATGTGCATCCTCCTCAATCTGCGTAGCATCTTCGGGATTAACATCCCAACGTAAGGCTGGAGTCTGACGATACTCACTAGACTGGCGATCCTGTAAGCGCAAAGCACTGTGTACTGCCACCAACTTCTCCGATCGTCTAGAGGTAAGGCAGTTCCTCTTGACTGATTGGATGAAGCTATATGTGGACCAATTCCTCTCTGCAGCAGAGGAACTGGCAACCTGTGAAAGAAGGCGAACAGCAAGTAATCTCAACTCTGGTGCATCCTTCCCATGCCACGTCCACCATCCAATAGGGTCGGTTTGAGCCAATGTAGCTCTATCCATCCTCGCCTCTGGTTTGCCGAAGGTTGGACCACGAAGATTGGCAAATGCAAGCCATTGTGTGCGAAGTATGGTAGATTCCTCTGAAGTATACATTTTTGTAAGGGCCCTCATGAAGCCTTCTTTCACCTCTTCATCATGAGATGGAGCCACTCTCCCAGGCCTCGGTGCATACCATTTCGGATTGAGAGCATAGGCTGCCATATGAAGCGGGGTGTTCATAATGTCCCACCGTCGCGTCACAATGGGCCTAAGATGCTCCTCATAAAATGCCAAAGAAGGGTCCTTGCTATAAATTGCTTGTTTGACCTGTCCAAGCATACTATCAAAGGTCTCATAAATCTCTCCAAGGCTAGGAGAGTCAGTATCAGCATATCTAATCACTTGCACAATAGGCTGAATGAAGGAGCATACATAACTGCAAGTGCAAACAAGTTACAAAAATTAAAATCAGGTAAGCTGCTAGCCTATAAATATTAAATAATAAAATGAAAATCAGCAATAATAAAATTTAATAATTCAAATAAATAATAAAATCAGCAATGCCAATTTTCTTACCTCATTGTGGACCACCAGTCATCATCAAGGATTTTTTGTTTCACCCTTTTTCCCTCCGTTGTGCTTGACTCTTGCCATCTACCCCACTCTACATTGACCATCATTAATTGTAGAGCCTCTCGGACCTCAAGCATCCTCTCTAATAAAATGAAGTAGCTGGCATATCTAGTCTCCACGGGCTTGAGGAATTCCTTCCTCGAAAATGTTCTAAACAAAGCAAGTGAAGTCTGATGGTTGCAAATGAACATTTGCACCTCTCTAGCCTCTGCAACCACTGCCTTCACCCAATCTATCTTCCCAATGTCCTTCAAGGTATTGTTCAATGCATGCACGCAACAAGGGGTCCAAAAAATGTGCTTATAAGCACTCTCCACCATCAATCCAGCTAATTTACACACACGGGCTGAATCGGTCACTACCTGGCAATGGCATATCATCAAGTTGATATGAGATTACTAGATTAGTATAGAATATAGATATCAAAATGAAAATTTTAAATAACTATGAAGAAAATCAAAATAAAAAATAAGAACGAAAGAAAATCAAATTAAATCATACCTGCACAACATTAGAGGCTCCAACCTCCTCTATAGCATCTCTCAAAATCTGAAATTGGAAGGTTGCATCCTCCTTTTGCCTGAACAATCTACAGCTCTAAGAAAATAAGAGCCTATTGTACTAGTGACAATAAGATTGATGAGTGGCCGATGTTTGATATCGGTCCACCCATCCATGATTATGGAGCAGCCATCTGTCAACCATGTTTGTCTCATATCCTCCATCAAAATACTCACCTTGGAGTACTCTTTATCAAGAAGGGTGGTGCGTAACTTAGTTTCTCCAGGTGGAACATATGAGGGACCAGCAACTACAATATCTTTGCACATTTGTTTAAAATATGGTGAACGTGAGACATGAAATGGTATGGCATTAGCATAAAAAAACTTGGCAATAGAGGAATCAGCCCCATCTTTTGCTGTAACATTAAACATATCAGCAACATTCATACTCCTTTTCTTTCCTCTAGTAGAATCATCCCCCGCATGAGAGTGAGAAGCTGAAGCAACATCTAGTGATGGTGTAGGCATTCCCATACTAGGCTGCAAACTCTCAACTGAAACCCCTTTACTTAATGCCTCCCCCTCCATATGAAATTTAGTTGCCTCAATTTTTTGTTGTTGGGTTATTTTTCTACACCCTTTCACCCCTTGACCACCAATCCACAAAAGATGGCAATAAACTCTCGTATAGCTGCCCCTATATTGTTTGTGGCACAAATGACACTCCCATACTCTACTACCCCCCGAATTTTTTTTCTTATCTTTATCAACTCTTGTTGCAAATTGTAGTAGAGGTTTTTTGGGGTTAAATGGGCCTTTTGCCCATTTTTTGAGGCTTTCAATTGGACATTCAAATGGGTTTGAACTTGCTGACCCTACTCCACTCCCACTCTCTGAACACCTCCCAATGTTTGCAGTTGCACTACCTCTATGTCTATTTCTTGTTCTTTCACTTCTTTGCGTTTGAGTTCTTTCTTGCATTTGGATTTCAATATCCTCACTTTCACTATCACTGCTGCTACTCATGGTTGTTTTCTAAATTTTTATGAAGTTTCTGATTTCAAAGAGCTGCAAGTTAAAAAAAAGAAGTAAACACTAAATGCCCTTTCTATGTGTTGAAAAACTTAAAAAATCTTGCAAAAATTAAAAACAGATAGCAAATACAAAACAAAGATGAAAAACATACCTCTAATATGGTGGAAATGATGCCCTAAGCTCCTCTTCAAACTGCTGTTCTCTCCTTCACTCAGCTGCTCTCCTTTTGCTATGCTTCACTTCACAAGGCAAGAAATAAAAATGAGTTGTTTTTCTCATTTTAGGCCACATATAAGGCACAAATTAGGTTAAGCACATTGGGGCGTCCCTTGTGGCCCCCCCCTACCTTTCTTTTTATTTAAAAAACTTTATTTATTTTTTTTAAATGCGTTTGATTTTTTGCTGGGCCGTAGGGTACGGCTAGCCGTACCCGGTACGGACGAGGGACGTCTAGGCCGTTTCGGGTACGGCTAGCCGTACCCTACGTCCCCTGCCAGTGAGAAAAAGTACCCGGTAAGTACCGGGTGCTTCGAGGCCAAAAGGGGACTGCTAGGGGACGTTTCCTAGCCGTCCCCGCGTCCCCATTTCGTACTCTCGGTACGGGAAACGGGTAAAAAATGCAGGGGACACGTCCCCGTGGAGCATAGCCTCACACCCATAAAGCACCATTAAAGTGACAAGCGATCCAAACAAGATCCTAGTGGTCCCCCATAATTCTGGTTCTTACAATTGTTCGATACTGTGTATATGCCTCCAACATCCGATAATTCCTTTTGTCCTACATATTTTCCATTTGTGTTTGCTAAGAAAGCCTATACCAAGAAACACATATTCTAGAATCACTTCAAGAAAATCCTCTTCAAACGTAAAGCATTGTTTTTTTTCTATTTGGAAAGTAAGACTAATATCTTGGTTTAGCTAATATTTACCCACGTCCGTACTTTCCAAACATGTTCTAGACTTTGAATGGTTACCCAATCTACGAACTGTGTTGAGGTAATACTGATATTTCATGTTTACAATTCTATCCTATGATTGAATGTGTTTCATACAAGGTAGCTTAAATTTTAAATCATGTTTAATAAGCATTACTCCTTTTGAACATTCAAGCCAAATTATGTTTGAAACCCAGGTTCAAACCTTAGTGCTATGAGAATCCCTTAATTATCCAAGAGTAAAATCTCCTTCCCTTTTATTAATCAAAAAATAACATGGAAACTTGTCATGTTTTCCTTAACCCTATAACTTAATTGAATATATAGTTATATTTAATATTTATTCAAGTTGCTGTACTGCAAACCACATCTACGAGAAAGAATATTCATGCAAAAACTCCCTCATCTTTTTAACCAATTGCATTCAACTTAACCCAAGAATCAAACTGTCATGATCTAGGATTCTACATAGTATCCATATCAAGTAACCATTAAATATCAAGGTTGGATGGAAACCGTGGATGAATAGAATAAAATGAATAAAATCTCCTTTGACATTTTAAGTGGGAAAACATTGCAATTGACCAGTTAATTATTTGAAACTGGCTTCAAATGAAACCATAAGTTTACATTATTTCCAAAGGAAAAGCATATTTGGAGCTTTGGATCTTTGGAGTTTGGACCCAGCCCAAAATCAAAAGCACACACCAACAAATTCCATTGCATAGATGGTGATTTTACGTCTTATAATTTTAAAATGAATAGCATTATAAATTTATAATTTGACTGTAACCATTGGCAGATGAAAAACCAAGTCTAGGGAAACTAAAAAATGTTCAAAGCTTTGATTCTTTGAATAAATGATGACAAGGATGCTTTCAATTACAAATTAGAGATATTGAATATCAATGTGACAAGAAAAACATGAGAAGACTAATCCTGGGATGTATTAGGGACACTCAGTCCAACTCCAAATATGTCAGGGCAACCTTCCCAACGAGCATTTTCTCTAGCTTCCCAATACCCCCCCAAATACCGGTAAGAACTTCGTTCATTCTCCCTTTTGAACCAATGTGGCTGCCATCCTTTCTCTTGTAGTCTGTATGCCTAGAAAGAAGTAATAATAAAACTTTAGAACAGCGTAAAATATGTTTGACATTTTAATTTTGTTTCTTCCATGCTTACCTATCTCTCTGCCCGCAGCAATTTCATTGTAACAAGTTAAAAACAAGTAACAAAGTCCTAGTGACAATTCATGTTCAAATAACTCATGGAAAGAATAAATTTCCAATTCATATACTAATTAGTAAATCCAGTCCAAATCAAAACTGAAAACAAGTGAAACGGGGATATACTATCAGTTAACTTCTTTATCATATTTAGAAGTATCAGGCTTAATGCAGAGGACAATTAACTAAATAGGCAATGCAGTTTCCCCTTTTAGTTGTGCTAATAGCTTTGGAGCGAAAAAGCATCTGACCCATCAACACCATTCATTTCTCTGAAGAAATTGTTTGTGCTCCTATTATCACACAAACATGACAGTAGGCAGGTTTTTAGTGCAGAATTTTAAAAAATGATGCACAAAGCACTTTCAATTATTTATTTCTTGAGATCTTAACATTTAATTATCAGGCCAAAACTTCACATAGGAAATCACAAGAGAATAATGCCACAAAAGTAGAAATTCACTAAAGACTTAATAGTTAATACAGTCCTCATATCTATGGATATTCCATTTCCACTCTATCTGACATATTAGTCTGAATCAATTGAGATATTGCTCTTGTACAAATATGTTATTGCAGTTAGCTTGCAGAATGGTAAGTTAAAAAACATCATAATTTGGCTGGAAATTAAGCGAAACATGAAATACATTCCAAATGATGGTGGTAAGTTGTAAATTGTCTGTGCAAGTTGTGTAAACTGGTAAAAATGTTTATCATATGTGACATTTGAATATGTTTGTTTCAAGTTGAGGATGTTTGTTGTTTCCTTCTGTCTATTTAAATGAAAAAAGGATATGGGAATGAAGGGCATAGTACTCACAGTGATGCATCAAACACATATACTTCATTCTTTCGTGGGGCAAGATTAGGGCAGATGGTCAGTGTTGTTACCTGTCTCTGATTCTGTTCAAGGCGTAACTTTTCAGTATTTGCTAGCTCATATTCTCCACATTCAAGGCGACGTTGATCAGGCCTCAACCTGGAATCTGTGGGAGGCAACTTCTCCTGAGACAGCATAATGTCTCATATTAGAATTTATTTATCTATTGATAATTGAATAATACTGGCCAAGGAACCTAGTTAAAAAAGCCTTTGATAAACAACTAAATCAAAGTAAATGCAAGTGACCTGAAGTGCAGGTGTGAGTTCATTCAATGTTATAGCAAATGAGGTTAAATTATATCTTGTAGGATATTCAGGAGGTGGATTTTTCCTCCACAATAAAACAGCCTCTGACATGGGATCATAACTCCTTGATTTTTCTGCAATGTCTCCCATTATAAAATACATGCTTTCGTCCCACCTTCCTATCAAAGTAGCAAGCTTGTTCCCTTTTTTATCATGGACATAACCTTGTACCTGAACACAGGGTTCAGCAATTTAATTGTTATTTTAAACATGAAAGACATATGCACATTACTTTTAGTCAAACATTTCATAAGAAAGACTGGATTATATGCACATTTGAAGGGATCTAAAATGTTTTATCTTCTAAGATTTAATTTCATTTCAATAAGCATACAAACTAGAAAACCCTATTTGTTACTGCCTCTTATCTGTAATACAACTCCCTGCCTTCAGTTTTCCTCAATTTAACAATTTGTTTTAGTCATTACTGATTTTTTTAATTCCCAACTGTCTGTTGGTTGACCAATTCAAGCTTCCACCATGTGTTCAATAACCTGGTTATTTTGTACAGATGCATTTACAGTACAATCTTTGCTCCTTAGCAAGAAAACAAAATAGAACAAAACCATACATTGTGGCTTCGAATATAGTCATTTTTCATCACAAATTGATTTTAATGCACGAGGCAAGACTACATAAATATTCAAATTTAAATTTTATTCTCCAGCTGAATAGCATCATATCATTTTTTTTTCCTCCCATTTTAAGGGGACTAATGGTAAATTAGATGTGTAAGAACCCTGGTGGTTCTCAGCCCGCTAACTAATCAAATTGCTAGGGTTTTTGTTTTGTTTTCTGATTTTTGTGATTTTTTGTGTTTTTAACAGCAATAAGAAGAATTGCGATTTTGATAAATAAATGCAATTAAATTTCTAAATAAATGACAATGCATCAAATGGCTTCCAGAACAATAGGTATTGATTTTATTCAGGCTCTAGAACGAATACAAGAGATTCCAAATACAAATAAATGAAATTACTGATATTACAAGAGGAACCTGTTTGCTGTAGCAGCCACCTGGAAGAATGGAAAAATAGTACGGCTATCTCAAGAACACCAACCTTGGAGCTCAGGATGATGAGACAACTACAGAGACCCTAGGCGCCAAACTTGCCAGAGATAGAAGATGAAGAAAACAATGCGAATCCTTCTAGAGAGATAGTACGGCTCTTGCTGGTCTAGTACAGGACGGCCCAGCAGCTAGGTAAGATCTGGTACGGCCTTGGCCAATGATGAACTCCTGAGTAAAAAGATTAAAGATTGATTCCCCTTGCCTGTGCGCCAGAGAAAGAAGGAAACTGAAGATGCAATGATAGGCGTTTTTCTTGCCAGGAGGAAAGACGTGTTCTACAGCTGGTACGGCCTGTCAGCTGCAATTAATGCAGCCGTACCTTTGTCTTGGGAATCGCGCCTAATGCCAAAACACTGAAATATCCAAGATCAAACCCTCCGATGAATGGATAAACCCTGAATGAATGAATTAATTAGCTCAGTCTATAACTTCTGGATGAAGTCACCAGATGCAAGCTTCAGCTGGTATTGCACAGCCTCAGTCTGCCAATCTCTGAAGAGGTATCGTTCTCCAGAAATGAATTGTCTGCCAGAAACCCTAAGGTTTGCAAACTCCAATGCTCAGAGCAAAAAGACAAATTAGAATAACATTTCATAATGGTTCGATTTGTCCTTTCTGAGAATATATATTCTTCTTGAAAATTCGACCCAAAGCTCTTTTTAATAATCATTTAATAAAATGATTAAATTCGCCCTTTTAAGACTTAGGAGAAATCCATTTAATAATTGGCGCTTATTTTAATGAATAATAAATATTCATTATGTCAAATATTAATACTTTATCATAAAGTACAATAAATACTTTATAATATGCCAATTTAATTAAATATTTAAATAATTAATAACGTGACTTTAATATAAAGTCAAAATATTAATTATTTCATTAAACCATTAAATATTCCAATATTTCTCCGTCTGACTGCCAAACTGAGGAACTGGGTCGACTCTGAGTTGAAAGGTTGAACCAGGTGCCCTGCCCAAAATAGCAGCTTCCGCCTGACCTAACTTTCTAAAAATAGAAAGTTCCTGAAAATGCACTCTGGAAGATTCTGCGAAGGCCCAACCTGAAACAACTGCAATACTGGAGCTACCAAACACTGGGTAACTGCCTCCGATGATCCTCTGCACCCATCTGTCAGCCTACGAGGATCGAAATAATAGGCTCACTCCTCGACAACAATGTCAGCTAAAACGGGGACATTACAAGATGTCAGGTCCATTCCCCATTGCAAATCTTTCTCACTGCCCCAGTAGCTTTAGATTAATAGTTTCTATTGTTGGATTCCTCGAAGGAGGCTATGGCTGCCTCCTCTCTTCAATTCTCAAGCTTCCAAAAATTTGCATTTAATTCAAATCAATCTCCCTCGAGAATATTTGATCAAGTTTCTTCACATTCATGTGCAGAAAACAGTAACGAAACCTTTGTTTGCAACAACAAAAGAGAATGGGTGCTATATCTGGATGGATACACCCCTAGAATGGAATTCTTCCCACATACAAATGGTAAACAAATTGAGGTTTCTCTAAGAAAACAACCTGCCTTGTTGTTTTATAAGTGCCTAACCATGACCCACAAATCTCACAACCCAGATTTACGATCTATGAAAACTGGGGGTGTTAGTGAACATTTTATGGGCATCTTCTTAATTTCAGCAGGGAAGGACACAATATTCCAGGAAGGGAAGTGATTTATGAAGTAGGCAGGCCTTTTGATGAACCTATGGTCTCTTGCTTTTAATCCTATCGACAAATTCCTAGTATGGTACCAGTGTGGATCAGAATGCAACTTTCTTCAGGTGAATTTTGGTAGAACTCACTAAGATTTGGAGATTCTATTACATCCTGATCTCAGAGCTTACTCTGTATACAAAAATTCTCAATTATGCCTTAACCTGTGTCAATATGGCTATGGAGAAACAGCTCCTAAACAGAGTGTACCTTGAACATGGAGGGATAGAATGGGAGAAACTAATAGATTATAAGAACATTCCTTCAACTGCAGTGCCATGTTCATGGACATTGAACAAAGGTGTGCCTGCTTCACTATTGACAAAGCCACCCTCTCACATCTCCTGTCCAATTCAACTGAATCAGAAAGACCTGATTCCTACTCAATCTACTTTTCTCCTCTAGATTAGGTTTATAGTCCAAGCTCTTCACTATAGGTCATGACCTTGCTATTCAATATTCTTAAGGTTGTAACCTACAAATTATACCATGTAAGCTTCATGTGTCATTTCTTCAATGTGTTGGCCTCTTTCACTAATTTTTATTGGTTACTAAATGGATTGGGGAAGCATGGTAAATATCTATATATGATGTCCTACCATCACATGGTAGTATCATGTTGACCAATTTCAGTGCAAATCCTAGGATGCAAATTCAAATACAAAGGCATACACAAGGAAATCAAAACAATGAGGGAAACATGGAAATTAACAAAGTCATTCCAAATCCTAGAAGCTATCACCACTAAGCGAAACATGGAAATTAACAAAGTCATTCCAAATCTAAGAAGATATCACCACTAAGCAAAACATGGAAATTAACAAAGTCATTCCAAATCCTAGAAGATATCACCACTAAGGGAAACATGGAAATTACTTGCTTGCGTATAGGTTCAATGTGGGGAATGAGAATTAAATGAGTCAAATTTAAAATCTGTAGAGTAGCCCCAAGTAAGGATATTCCTTAGTAAACCACCACCACAACAAAGGAAACAACATGTATTCCCTTCCAAGCAGAAAAGAGTCATAAAATTAAGAAAATGGTGTGGAAGGAGCTCCCCATCTCCTAAATCAAGGAAGATCTAGATGATCCCTTCAATTCACACTTAGTAATCCCTTCCATTTTGGAAATTGATCAAAGAAGCCAACGACTCTTCTAGTTTCTCATTAAGATTCTCCCATTAAATTGGGGTTTGGGTCAGCAAAGAAGTATGATTTCGTAAGGAAACTCGTTAGTATTAGTATGAATAAAGCATATTTGATTCTACTCCAAATGACCAAATTAGGCCAGGACTCCTTCAGTGTTGGAACTTTGGTGTCCTTTTCATCTACAAAGAGTTCTTGGGTGAAAGAAGAGTCAAATTTTTCAAATTTCTACTGAAGTATTTGGGCACAAACTAAAAAGAAAGTATCAAAAGCCTATTTAGTAGAATGCACTAGGAGTTGGACATTGCAATATGGCATGGAGGTTTATTATAGCCTAATGTTGCTATGGTAGGAACTACAAGACGCTTTGAAGAACTCACTAACACATCATGAATTGAGTAGTTGCTAGAGTATGTATGGCAGTGCAGGTGAAAATTTGGCATTGTTAAAGTGCATGCAGCAACAACTAAGAACATGTATATGTTCTAGAAGATTTTCATAGGTGCCACAAACACAAGTAATCAGGATGTTTTTCAGTACTACAACAAGTCATGGTTTTTCTTGGTTGTTTTGTAGGAAGACCTGTTGTAGTCAACTACAATTGACCAAGTGTGTGCAGTAGTATCTAGTCATTTGAGGTAGTTTCATTTGATGTAATATGCAACATGCTAACATCATGGTATGGTCATGATTTAGCTGTGTAAGTGTTGATAAGCCATGAGCAGTGACAATATGGAGACTATTGGTATTCTAGGGAAGTTTTAGGATTATTTCTTGTCTGTTGTTAAAATGGAAAGATTATTGATGCATTGTTACTAGAAGGGTGGTAACACTGTGACGATGATTACAGATATTGCATTTTGTAGTCTGCAAATTGAGAAAGGAGTAATAGAGATTAATTGTATTTGGAGTTTGTTTTGAATTAATACAATTGTGAAGTGTCCTTTTGCTAGTGTTTTTTCCTTGTAACAGATCCCACATAAATCCTTCTAGCTCATGTATATGCGGTTTACATATTATTTCATTTTCTTTCCTTCATGTTGCTAAATGAAATTATACAACAAACATAACTATATTTTGAACACATTTTTAAGGTTTTCAATGTCCAGATTATTGGTTGTCTTGAGAATTAATTTCTCGACATTTGCTATCAAAAAAAAGTTGTTTGGATAAGACCATGTCATTTTGTGTGAAAGCCTTATATGTTTGGTGGCGAAACCTTGGCATAAGGGGTTTGGTGCCATACATGTGTAACTGGCTATAATTGGAGCTTCTGAAGGATTCTGTGAGAATAGAGAGAACATGTTGCTGGATTCATGTCTAACACAATGAGATCTGAAATTGAGAAATTCAATTGTCAGAATTTCAAAATATGGAAGTTGAAAGGTGAAGACCCCCTCATAGAGGGAGATCAACGGACAATAGTACTTTTTCGATGAAACCTATAGACACTAAAAATTGTCATAGGCCTACAACTCCTAGATTCTTCATCATTTCCCCTTTCATTCTTCATAATTAAATAATTTTAATTATTTAATTAATTCATTTCTATCTTTATTCCTGATTAATTAAATAAATTTTATTTATTTAATTACGTTCACTAATTAAGTCCCTTCTTTCTAAAATTAAATAAATTCTTATTTATTTAATTTTTATCCACTTTCCACTATAATTAAATAATTATTCTTAATTATTTAATTATTCATTAGCCTTTTCTCTCCTAAATTAAATAAATTTTATTTATTTAATTTGTCCTCTCTTGAATTTTGAATTAAATCATTATTTAATTCAAAAGATTCCCTTTGTCACATTCTTCTATAATTAAATAATTATTTAATTATTCACCACCTAAATTAAATAATTTTTATTATTTAATTTTCTACAACAACCTCTTTATCTATGCCAATCTTATCTTCCACATCAAATCTTATCTTTTGACATCTCATTTAATCTTAGCCCTTGACCAATCTCAACCCTTCATCCTTATCATTTTCCCTAATTTTGCCCTAACTCTATTTCATATGACAACTTTCAATCTTGGCCATTGATTAAGACATCTTATTGACATCCAAGCTCAACCATCAATCCAAATCAGACCATGCCTATAAATCAACCCTCTCATAAGCCATTTGGGGGGTCAATTCTTCAAGTATCTTTATGTCGTCTAAATCATTCTTGAATCGTTCATCCATTTCTATGTATCATCCTCCATCTATCATCTTTATCTTAATGTTATATTGTTGAATTGAGCAACCAACATATCAAATCAGTCAACCAATTCATCCATCATTGCATCTATTTGAGGTATTTGAAGATTTGGATTAGGTAATGCATGTTATTGTTTTATCATTTTTTATTTATCCAAATTTTTCGTATACATTTTGGTGAACCCAATGTGAACCCCCAACTGATTTTTCGCTCAATATTTTGACAAATTTTGAGGAATTTTGGAGTTAGATCCTTTTTGTTGCAGGTTTTGCATCATTTTGGGACAAAACCCTAGTTTTTAAAGATTTGACCATATCTCTTTAACGGCTGCGTATTTTTTCACAAAAGAATTTCTACAAGTTGGGGACAATATCAAGAGCTTTCAGTCCGAAAATCAGATTTTTTGGATCTACTTTTAATTTTTTATAATTTTTTTGTCATTTTTCATAAAAGATCAATTTTGAGAGAAAATTAGAGAATTTTTCGGATTTCTTTATATTTCTGGAAAGCTCTCTGAAGTCTAATTGGGGTCTGTTCTTTATGTTTTTAATTTGGATGAAAAATAATTAGACAAAAACAGATCTTTGAAAATTAGGGTTTTGCAAAGATTTGCTTAGATCTCACAAACGGTTGCAAATCTTTTCACAAAAAAATTTCTACATATTTGGGATGATGCCAAGCACCTTCAGTCCAAATATCAGAATTTTTGGACCTGTTTTGAATTTTTTATAATTTTTTTATGATTTTTCATGAAAATTTGATTTTGGATGGAAAACAACAAATTTTTCGGATTTCTTTACATTTTTTGAAAGTTCTTGAAATTTCAGTAAAGATCTGTTCTCTGTGTGTTTATTTTTTATGCAAAAAACATTTCCAAAAATTAGATTTGTCTTGACTAGCTAACCCTCTAATATTAGTGATCAATTATCTTGTTAGGATTTTGGCTTTGTTGTTGGTTTTGTGAATGTGCAGAAAAATAAACACTTAAGAAGACAAATTGGATCAAGTGGACAAAAATTTGGAGCTAACGAAAGTCTAGGTGCACACATTCCATCTTTCATCTCTAATCATTGCTTGTCAACACACTTCAATTTGGGGCTTAAAACGAACATCTTGTTTGCAATCACACTTTGAAATTGAGCTTAAAAATAACCATTGTCTTCCATCACACATTTTGGCTTTGGGTTAAAAAGAACAAGTGCTTCCATTGTTTGTTTACACACATTTCATTTCTAAGGGAAATTAATCACTGCAAGTGTGAATCAAGTGTGTGTGGTTAAAAGCACCTCACTTGGTTCGCTTGTCATACCCTTCTTAGGAGGCTTGCTTGGAGCACACACCCCTCCAAGGGACGACCTCAATCAAGGTGTGAATCCAAAGACACGCCTCTTTGGAAGTTGACATCTTGTCACTCTTGGCTAAGCCCCAAAGAACTTTATACCTTTGGGAAGTGAAGGTGAAGGGTGGGTTACCCCTTTCTCTCGAATGTGTGGCAGGATTTTGCTTTCAAATCATCCCTAGTCAACCTTGTGCATCCTAGCTCAAGACCTAATTGGCCATACCCACTTGAATAACATTAGGCTGCTTGTTGTGTATTCAAGTGTTTGCTTAATCATAACATTTAATCTTGAAAGAAAAATTTATTGTTGTGTTTGGTGTGTGTGTTCATGCATTTACATGTGAGATCTTGTGTTTGATATTGCCCAAGTCAAACTTCTAATAAACACTTGCCACATCATCCAGATCATCCAATCTTGTCATTCCACATCATATCCTAATCAACATCATCTCTTTAATCCAATCAACATCATTTTACACCATGCCAACATTAGAAGACATAGCACAAGAGCTCGTTCACATACTTCGCGAAGCTCAAACAAGCCAATCATCTTTACACCAACAAACCATTCAAGGAATTCATGACATAATCCAAAAACTTCAAACAAAACAATCACCTCAAATGCAACAACTCATAGCACAAGCCCAATATCTCATAGCCACTTGTCAAACCCAACAAGCACATCATCCTCTATTCACTCAACAACAATCAATTCCACCTCATTCCTATGCGGCATCTCCCTCAATTCCATATCAATCTAATCCATCCACCTATCAAAACAATCTCATATCACCTTATCCCACATCCTTCCATAACAATTCCACATCACCCTATCACGCCTCTTCTAATGTCAACCCTTATCCATATCAATCCACCTCTCAACAATCATTATCCTATGCAACCCCTTCATCATTATCACAACAACAAACCATACCACAACAAGTCCAAACACCAATACAACCTCAACACATTCAACCACAATCCTATGTGTCACCTTCATCATGCCAACCTAACCCATCTACCTATCATGTCAATGCCACATCAACATATCCACCCATATCACAACAAGAACATAGGAGCCCAAGTTCACTTTGGCAGAAAAATCAAGAGCCTTTCAATTCTCATGTTCCATTTGACAAGGGGAACACCAATCTAGTTCTTGCACCCTATAACTTTATCATACCACCAGCCAATCAAATGCCTATCTCTAAGCCACCATGTCCTAGTCCTAATCCATTGGCCTCTCCACCTTCTAACCCATCAAACTCTTCATTACCCATGGCATTACCCAAATCTACCCATCCACCTACAACGGATGTGACCCAAGGGCTACTAGCAAGGAATCAAACATCGCCATGTCATCCAACTCATATGTTTGAACCCACCAAAGAGTCTTCAAACATCATGCCCATTCTTACAACCCCATCAAGTAGTCTCCCCCATTGAGCCCAAGTCAACCTCCATCATGTCTCCATGTTGTTGACCATCTAGAGAATGTCAAGCCTCTTCAGGAGTCATCCCCTTCCACTTTCATTCAAGCAAACTAAGAGCTATGTCATGAGCATTATCCTAAGCATGAGGAAACATTAACCTCTCATTCTAATCAAGATCTAGGCCCTTCTAATGATCCCACTCATAACATACTTGGTCCTATTCATGATCAAGCTCCCCTCTATGATCTTACAAATGATCAAGAAGACCATGATGATCTTGTTAGCCAACTCTATGCATTCCATGGTCAAGAGCCTATCACTTCACCTATCCATGAGCAAGAAACCTCCATTGCTCCTATCCACCCCCTACCTAGTCCTATCCATGATCCATCAACATCCACTTCCCTTGATGAGACATATGCCTCCCATGCACACATAGAAGATCAAACAAATACCTTGGATCTAAGTGAACACAATGCTAATCAAGATCCTAATGATCCTCAAGAGCCTATCACTTCACCTATCCATGAACAAGAAACCTCCATTGTTGCTATCCACCCCCTACCTAGTCCTATCCATGATCCATCAACATCCACTTCCCTTGATGAGATGTATGCCTCCCATGCACACATAGAAGATCAAACAAATACCTTGGATCTAAGTGAACACAATGCTAATCAAAATCCTAATGATCCTCCATCACCCACTATCGACCCCATTGCAAGTCCTCCATCATATCCTACTGGTCTTTCCACCCTCATTCATGAATGTTCCTCCTTAGAACAACAACAACCATTGTCTTTCGTTGCTTAATTTTCCCCATCCAATAAGGAACTCGTGTCTAGTGTTCCACCTACACCTAGTCCCATTGTCCATTGCATACTCCAAAACATGAACCACCAAGGTAAAGGTTTAGACCTTCATGAAAAAGGTATTTTGGAGCCCATCCATGTCAAAGTCCCTCCACGCTCTTATGGCCTTGGACATACACCCCAAGGACACCAATCTAAAGATGTGGGTACTTCCTCCATGCCTCGTAAGTCCACTTTCCATCATAAAGCCTATCACATCCCTAAAACATATGTTGCAATTCCACCACCATTATCTTACAAATGTCAAAAGCATGTGACCATACACCTTCCACCATCCACTTTACCACCATTACTTCCAACTTCTAATATCTCTCCATCCACTTTACCACCATTGCTCCCAACACCTAATATCCCTACCATTCAATCCTCTTATCCATTTATCCATAAATACCCTAACATTCCTAATCATGACCAACAAGTGCACACATGGTCTAAACAAGAAGCTTCCACTCATTCCACCTATCCCATGGAATTCAAAAATAAAAATTTGGATGCCTTTATTCATAAAGCCAAAAATCCTACCAAAAATCCTAAGGAAACTCATGCCTTAGGACATCAATGCAAAAAGTTAAAGCAAAGTACATCCAAAAAGCTATATAAGCCCATACCTCCAAAAGAAAAGTCCAAAAGCAAAATAGTTTGGGTCCCTAAGCAAAAAGCAATCAAGTCCAATGAGGCATCGTCATCTCAAAAATCCCAACCATCCCCTTTCATCCAAAATTCCCACTTCATTCAAAAATTCCAAAAATCCCACAAGAAAAACAAAAATCATAAAAATACTAAGTCTATGTGGGTACCAAAAGCACTACATCCACCATCTCCTAAGAAAACAACACCATTGCTTCCTACACCACCTTCCCATCAAAAGCTTCAAAGTTTATCGCAGTGTGTGCAACCATTGGTCATGGTTCCCTTCCATTTCACAACAATTCCACATACCTCCATCTCCTCACCCTTCACTCATTATCCTACATATCTCCCCCACCACCTTCCTATGGTCCATGCTTTTGGTTAAGCCTCCCCATTCATCTTTTGCATAAGTCCTATATAAGCCCTATCATAATCCACTATTTTCCTCCATAATCCACATCATAATCCATTATCTACCTATTCCATCTCCCTCTCATGCATCCCCTACCAACATCTATGAGCATATTTGACATGGTCCATGCAGTGACATCCATCTCTAGTGGGACTATCACCTTTCATGGAACTAGACACTTGAGTCCCTTCTATCCATATTCCCCTTCTCCTATCCAAAAATTAAAAAAACAACAAAAAAGACAAAAAAAAGTAAAGAGAAATCCCTTCATCCAATGGTGAAAACCTGGTAAACAGGCGCCCTGGATAAGTTCCATGATGAAAACCTGGCAAACAGGTGTCATGTGTAGGTTGATGTTCTATGTCACTTACACTGAGGGGTACAATGTCTCATATATCCAACCTATCATTTCCATGTCATATCATTCTATCTTACCATCCTACCATCTTTAGCCATCATACATACCTATCATATTGAGTCCACTTATCGACCCTTCTCCTTTTGATCTTGATGAAGATATAGGGGCAAAGTGTTGAAACATGTTTTGGGTATATCTTGACATACCTCATCCTTTCCAACCAATCATATCCTTATCCTATTGTGATAAGCTTTGTCATGAAAAATCTTAAGTATTGTACCTAAAATGGGTCATGTAATTCCTACGCGACATAATCTTTGGAGATCACATCCTTGCTTTTTTATGATGCATACATCCATTCCATTCACTATGATCTATCATTTTTATCCATCCATCTATCATGAGTCTTTTATCCCTTATCCTATCACTTACCCTTCATCCATCAATCCCATCTATCTCCTTGCACCTAGACTTGGTTTTCCCTTGCCATTGGTATCTAGCACAAAGGCTACCCAAATTTTCATTCATTAACACCTCAAAACATTTCAAAAATCTAAAAAAATTAAAACATTTCAAAAATCCAAAAAAATCAAAATATTTCAAAAATCCAAAAATCAAAATATCCCCAAAAAATTTTAAAATGGAAAAAGGTTCTGGAAAAAAAGACAAAAAAATCAAATATCCATAAAAAAAATACAAGCAATAAAATCAAACCAAATCATTTCTTCCAATCAATTCTTCAAAACAATTCAACGCATCAATTCAGCTACTTCAAATCAATCTTCAAATTATCAATCAATCAATCCTCTAATCAAATCACTCCAACCTATATCATTCCAATCACATCAATTCTTCTATTCAATTCATCACATCCTTTCATCCAATCAAATCATCAAATCAATCATCTTTAATCATTCCAAGCAATAATCCAAATGCCAGTCAATCTTTAATCCATACCAATCAAGTCGATCAATCTTGCCAAATTATCCAATCAAATCCTTTGGTCTTGATCCTAATCTTGTTGTAAACCCAATCAATCAATTATCATCATCCTTGTGTTGACCTAGGGATATATCGTTCCCGCAATGACAACACTATCATCATCAATCAATATCAATCAATCAATCAATTGCTCATTGGTTTACAGCTTGACAAGGGCAATACCTTGTTTGTTTTTGTATCATTTGTGCATGCTTGCTTGCTTGCTTGTGTGTGTTATCATTTTTATCTTGCATTTGCATCAAATCCGAATTACTCTCAGCTAATATTCATATCTTGTATCTAGACAAGGTTGTATTACATTGGGGCACGAGACACATCGTCACCTTGGTCCTTATACCTTGGTGCATCATGTCTATTGTTACATCAAACATCATGGTTGCTCACTTTCTTGCAGCATAACATATCATTCATCTCCTTCATCCACTTCGTATCTTGCATCATTCATCTTGTCCCTCCTTATCATTTTATTTTGAGAGCATACCCGTGTCCTTTCAACCCGCCTATTCTCTCAAGGGGGCATCATCATCCCATCATCATCCTATCCTTATATCATCATCATCCCACTCTTATTCCATCATCATCCTATCTTTCTATCATCATCCATTTTCCTCTATCCATACTTAATCTTCTTTGAAATAATGTTACTCGACACAAATCTTATCATCTCGAACATCATCTCAAAGAGCGGCAAAATGTAGACACTAAAAATTGTCCTAGGCCTGCGACTTCTAGATTCTTCATCATTTCCCCATTCATTTTAATTATTTAATTATTTTCTAATGTCATGAATCTTCTATTAATTAAATAATTTTAATTATTTAATTAATTCATTTCTATCTTTATTCTGCCTTGATTAATTAAATAATTTTATTTATTTAATTATGTCACTAATTAAGTCCCCTTCTTTCTAAAAATTAAATAAATTCTTATTTATTTATTTTTTATCCACTTTCCACTATAATTAAATAATTATTTAATTATTCATTAGTCTTTTCTCTCCTAAATTAAATTTATTAAATCATTATTTAATTCACAAGATTCCCTTTGTCACATTCTTCTATAATTAAATAATTACTTTAATTATTTAAGTATTCATTGACCACCTAAATTAAATAAGTTTTATTATTTAATTTTCTACAACAACCTCTTTATCTGTGCCAATCTTATCTTCCACATCAAATCTTATCTTTTGACATCTCATTTCATCTTAGCCCTTGATTGAATTATCTCATAATTCAATCTCAACCCTTCATCCTTATCATTTTCCCTAATTTTGCACTAACCCTATTTCATACAACTTTCAATCTTGGCCATTGATTAAGACATCTTATTGACATCCAATCTCAACCATCAATCAAAATCAGACCTTGCCTATAAATCAACCCTCTCATAAGCCATTTGGGGGATCGATTCTTCAAGTATCCTTATGCTGTCTAAATCATTCTTGAATCATTCATCCATTTCTATCTATCATCCTCCATCTATCATCTTTATCTTAATGTTATGCTGCTGAATTGAGCAACCAACATATCAAATCAATCGACCAATTCATCCATCATTGCATCTATTTGAGGTATTCGAAGATTTGGACTAGGTAATGCATGTTATTGTTTTATCATTTTTATTTATCGAAATTTTTCATATAACCTACAAGTATGTTTGATTAGGCCTAGAATAAATTGAATAAAAAAGCTATTTGTTACACCCCAAATTGTGACGTTATTATTTACCGTTACTAGATAGGGTAAATATGAATATAATGTGAATTTTGGAGATGAATTAATGATACTTAAACCTTGTTATCAATATGAATGTTATCTCATTTGATGTTGTTTCATTTGATGTTATCTCAGTTGATGTTATTCATGGTGATATACTACATTAATAAGAATAGATGGTTATTAAACTATTGTTGTTCTAACTTTTGAGATGTTTATATATATTGCTTATGTTGTGAACATATGACTCCCGTTAGCGTGCCATTGGATGCAGGTATGTGAACCATTCCTCTAGGCGGAGGGGAAATATCACTCGGGAGAGGAGCTTGGTTGGGTAATCGGTAAAGTAAACCATCTGAGCATATACATGCGTTCCTTAGACTGAGTAAGCTAAGTCAGTTGGTGTGAGTTATAGGTAAGTCATCCATAAGCTTGTATGTTGCATTAGAAGCCTTGTCTTCTTCTATATGCAATGTGTGATGTTTATCTGTCTTATGATATTACGATCATTATGATGGTAACGTAAATGGTTGTGTGTGAAACAAAAGTGAACATATATGCATGTATATTGTATATACACGTATTCATACGTATATACACATTGATACAAGCATATGCTAGCAGATGGATGTGCTCATACGGATGCATCAATGTGGTATACTTACATACACGTGTACATAGAGGTATACATTGATATATACATGAATATATGCACACAACCTATATATATGGATATTAATAATATTATATTATTATTGCCTGATGACTTTACATATATATGTATATATATTTATATATCGGGTTATTGACTAGCTCACGATATATTTATATATTTGTTAAATATATATATATGTAATTATATATCAAGGATTATATATAATATTATTATAGTAATATTAAAATATATATATATATATATATATATATTATATATATATTATATTAATAATACTCGGGTATTTAACTATATATCTATATATATATATAAGTTGTGTTACACAGGGACGCGTCCCCTGCCCCAAAACCCCCTGTACCCGTCCACATCCATCCCGGGGACGGGGGACGCATCGGGGACAGTCCCCGGCCGTCCCCAAATTAGAAAAATGAACAAGAAACGGGGGGGAACGTTTCCTCTCGTCTGGGAACGGTCCCCCGTCCCCGAGGACGGCGGGGGACGTTGGAAGCTGAATTCTTTAGCCAGTATCCATCTGATATTCTTATGAGGATCATAATACTTCTTGTTGATGTGGTAAGAGAGGTGGAAAAATTGAAGCTCATTTTCAGCTTCCCTGGCTGCTTGCAATGAAGAACAAACTTCATCTGAATTTCCCGTGATGATCGGGAAGTCAAGTCCTCCTTTCTTCTTTTTCTTCTGAATCTTATCGTAGGCAATGAGTTGCCTAGGTATTTCTAACATCAAAATCTTGTTCGTAGGGTATCTGGGCAACTTGTAAGGATATGAAGAGAACCCTTGCAAGCTGATGTAAGTGAATTTCGGAAATTGGATAAACCAACATCTGTACCTCTCTATCAACTCCTGAGCCTCCTTTGATATTTTGTGATGAGTTCTTTGCTAAAGTGACCTCGTTATGTGCATAGTGAAGGCATCATTAACCCTCTTGTAGTGAGACGTGCTCGTCAAGTGCAGCTGCGAACAGGCCTCATGAATCTTGAACTGCTGAGAGCCACACCCAATTGGCTCCTTGTATGATATTCCTTTGTATTTTGTCATCCGGGCCAGCATGTAAATGATATATGAGCTCATATAAAATGTTTTCGTTCTCCTCAAACTTCTGAATTGTTCATGCAAATTATCACTAATCATCACTGCCTAGTCAATATGCTCCTTGCCTTCTAGCACAAGATTGATGTAATAAAACATCCAAGGCTCAAAGATGAACGCCTGAGGACATCCTCCGACTCTGCTGAGCATCATAATCAAATCACAATATTCCTGCTTTAAGTCCTCTGAAATTATCTGCTTTGGCATCTTCGTACGAGTTGGCTTGGGCTTGTTCATCCAACAAGAGTTTATCATGTTAGCATATCTTTCAAATGTAGAAGCGTACATCCACTCAGCTCGTTCTCTTGTCTTGTAAATCACCTTCTCATGTGTGGGAATTCCAAATGCTTCGCCAATGGCTCCTAGCGTGAGGTTGGCAAACAACTTGCCATCCGGTGAAGTGATAGTCCTTAGCTCTGAGTTGTAACAGTTAGCACACTCCATGATCAACTCTGGACACTAAATTGCTGGTGGAAAACCAGCAGCTGCATAAAGCCCACTCCTGACAATGTTGTGTGAAGTGATCGATGGACGATGGCTTCCAATCCCCATCATTCGACTTCTGAAAGCTTCCAAATTGAAAGAGCCCAAATTTGTGTCACTTAACTTGCCCAGCCTCGAAGAGAACTTTGACTCCGACAGGAACGACTTGCTCAGCTTCTTGATCACAGCTTGTCTGGATGCATTTTCCTTGCTAGATTCAACATTGTTCTCCTTGCCAGCCACTCTTTTATCTACTTCAGCCATCCTGCAAAAACGAAAGATAGTCATTAGAAATTTAACTTCGAAAAAATAAAATCACACCGAGGCTACTAGGAGATAGAACGAAGTGAGAAGTTTCAGCACTGAAGTCCAACTTCAAACCTCAACAATTTCAGCCAAGTCAATTCCTTCTCAACACTTAGAAGATTTTCTCAACAGCACAACTCCCAGCACTTAGAAGAATTTTGGCCCAAGCCAGCTGCAGCAACTTCTCAACTTCGAATTTTTCCTTCCTCAAAGCCCAAGTTCGAATTTCCCTCTCCAAGTTTCAGCTTGCACTCGACAACTGATGAAGAAAATGAAAATCATCTTAATTCTTATAGCCAAGTCGATTTCTAGAAGGAAGCTAACTTTAGCCAGTTCATTCAAATTTCGATTTTCCCTCCTCTGGTAGCTGCAACACTTGTCATTTGGTGTCTGAGATATTTGACCTTCTAGAATTTCAAAAAGATTCACCTCCATGGCATAGGCGTACTTCACTTCACTAGCATTTCGAAATTTTCTCTGAAAAAATGTTAATTTAATTGTTCCCTCTAAGAAGTTTATTTCACTGGCTGAGGCATTCACTCTGTTACTTTATCCAACCCTGACCCGAGAAAATTGTTTTCATGAGAAATTTGATCAAGAATTATCTAGGCACCTGGTTTGAATTTCACAAGTCAAGGCGTCTTACTTTCAAAAATAATATTTCTATGCCTTAGAAAATTTTAATTTTCCTTAGGAAATTCTATCAAGCTGGAGCCCGAGTAAAAATCTTCACTTTAAATTTTCCAAAGAAGTGTAGAAGGCTTCAAAATCTATCTCTTGTCGAAAAATATCCAGTACCTAGAAGAAAATTTCCCTCAAAAAATGCAAAATTCATGTGTCTATAGGCGAAGGGGTACATTTAATTTTTTAATTTTGTACCTTAGAAAAATATTTTCACCAAAGTTTATTCTTTACTCCCTTCTTCCCTTGGGCATAGTTCTTCCTCTGCCTTGCCTTGAAAATTTTATTTAATCTTCATGAAGCTGGGCGCATTCTTGGGGTGGTCAAGGAATTCCCACACCTTAGAAAAAAATTTATTCACCACTTCCCTAGGAGGGTGCATTTACAAGGGTCTATAGGAATTTTCTTGCCTTAGAAACATTTCTAAGCCCCAATCTTCTCAAGGTGTGCGCATTTCACTAGAGGAGTGACCAACTTCCATTCTCAATGCCTTGGAGAAACTACTAATCACCTTCCCAAGATGCGCGCATATGAGGGGGGTAGGAGGAACTTTGAACACTTAGAATATTTTCCCACCCCCTATCTTCTAGCTTGGGCACATATCAAGGGTGGAGGCAGATTTTCAATGCCTTAAACATTTTCTCGTTTCTCCTCCAAGTTGGGCACATTCTCAAGGGCCCACAAGAATTTTCCCACACTTAGCATATTTTCAAATTACCCAACTCCACCTTGGGCGCATATTAGGGGTGGAGGAAAATTTTATACTTAGAAACTTTTTCTCACTTTGCCTCATGATGGGCGCATTTGACTAGTGGAGGAATTTTATCTACCTTAGCCAACTTTCTCACCACTACTTCCCTCCACCTTGGGCGCATTTGGAGGTATGCTTAGGAATTTTCAAGACTTAGACAATTTTCCAGCATCCTTCTTCAAACTGGGCACATTTGAGGTGTGGAGAGGGAATTATTTTATACTTTGAAACTTTTTCTTCACCCCTTTCCTAGGCTGGGTGCATTTGACTACGGGAGGAGGAATTTCTCCTGACTTAGTTGATTTTCTGAGCTCCTCTCAAGGCAGGGTGTATTTGAGGGGTCTTGTAGGAATTCCAACGCCTTGGCAAGTTCTTCCTCCAACTTGCTTCAAGTTGGGCGCATTTGGGGATCTAGACTTCCATTTTCAGACTTAGACAAATTTCTATGCCTTCTACCTAGCCTTCTAGTTTTAGAAAGTTCTAGTGCTCTTGTGACTTCCATGGATTCTCAGTGTTTCAAGACCTGATTTGGCTGACCCTGACCCTTGTGAGGTAATTGTCGTGTTCACACTTGTCATCTGTGTTGGCCTGCTATTTATAGCTTGTTTGAGAAGTGCCTTACTATAAATAGTAAGTGCTCAGATTGCCTTCAAATTTTACCAGTGGATCCTTGAGAGATACTGATTGCAATGGGATACATCAGTTTTCAGAGATTTTGGCGTTTCGCCCTTCATCTTGGGTACCGAAGCTAGAAACCCTGATCTGACTTGCATGTCGCTCAAATGATCTCCGTTTGACCCCATTTCTGTTGCATGTCGCTCTGTTCGTGATGCTGAAGTGTTGGGTAGTTGCCGGAGTGATCTTGCTAAAAATAGTAAGTGTCCGAAAAATTGACCAATCAGCTGTCGAATGAATTTGCATGTCACCCAGCTCGAGAGATCTCACAAAACCCAGAACAACCCAACAAACTGGACTGCATGCGGGCACTGGCTAAAAATAGTAAGTTCCTGAAAAGTGATCAACTCTGCTTGCACGTTACCTTGTTGCGTAGCTCTTGAAAAATTCATGAAGAATATGCTGACATGCACTGAAAAATCCCTCATGCAAACCCTAAAATTTTCTCTTGAAGGCAGCGTGATAAAAAGTCCTGATCCTAGTTTGCATGTTACATCACCACGAAGCTCCTAAAAAACCCACAAAGAATATCCAGACATGCGTTGAAGATTTCAACATGCAAACCCTAAAATAGCCTCTGAATTCAAGACTGTTGAAAGTCATCATCTCAGTTTGCATGTTATATCATCGCGAAAGTCTCGAAAAACCCAAAAAGATTCCCCAGACATGCATTGAAAACTCCAACATGCAAACCCTAAAAATAGCCTCCGAAACTTGAATCATTGAAAGTCAGCATCTTGGTTTGCATGTTATACCATCGTGAAGGTTTTGAAAAACCCAGAAAGAATCTCCAGACATGCATTTGAAACTTCACATGCAAACCCTAAAAATGGCTTCTAAAGCCCAGCCCAGACTGCTAAAAATAGTAAGTTGTCAAATCTAGCTCAAAATTCGCAAGCAGATAACTTAAAGTGTCCTAAGCACGATGTAACAGTCAAAATTCCATTAGCCAACTCAATTTGACCTCAAACTGACATGAAAAGTGCAAACCCTAATTCTATAGACTTAGCCAAAATTTCAATTCAGACGGGCACACCCCCGAAAAGGCAGACAGAAAAGAGAGAGACAGCAAGAAAACCAAAGCCAAAAGACGGGAACGGAGAAAAAATTAGGGGGTCCCCATTTTGAATGGGGTGATGTGTGAAGAGGTCACAACATAACCTTCAACCAAGTCTTGCATGGTGTATTCTATACCAACTCTTACATGGTATCAAAGCATGTGGAATTGCTTCTTGTTAGTCTTAAATGAGAGATCTAGGTTGCAAATCTTGGTGGATCTTGAAAATTTGAATATGATCTTCTCTTGCATCGAATGATGATATGTAAAATCATAAAAACTTGAAAAGAAATACCAAATTTGGGAATTTCCTCTTTGTGGCTTTGTATTGCAAGTTCAAATTGAGTTCAAAAGCTTCAAGAAAGATAGCTTTTCCTTTTGATAAATCGGTTTTTGATTTTGGTGTCTAGTTTTTTCTAGAAATTGTAGATTCTCACAGGTGTTGTTGAGTCGTTCTCATTTTGGGAACTTTTGGGGCTCTATTGTCGTTCCTACGATAACATTTTGTTGTGCAATTTCATTTAAAGGTGCATAATTTTTCATGTACTTTGCAATGGTGTGATTAAATTGATCTCATTCTATATCAGATTGTACTTTGAGCTCGTGGTCAAATTTGGCATCTCTAAGCACTAAGATCAAGTCCACTTTGTTGTTTCACAAGTGGCACCTATAATCGCACTAAGTATAAAGTGTCAAATCATATATTGTTTGGGGGGGTTTCTTGATTGAGTAATCTAGGGGGTAATCTTGTGGTGGTTGATTGCTTTCTTTAGCTTATTGTGTGTTTTTGCAATGGGAAAATCTCAAATTGAACTCCTAACTCCATATAATTATGCATCATCAATAAAATCAGTATGGAATTATCTTATGTGAAAGGGTTGTTTAGGCCATGTAAAAGAAGCCATTCCCCAACCTATTGATGCTAAAGAATTGGCAAAATGGGAGCTTGATCATGAGAAAACACTTGGATGCATAAGTTCATTAGTCTCATTTGATTTACGATTTCATGTTGAATCATGCAAAACACCTAAAGAGGCTTGGGAGACTTTTAAGAATTTGTATGTTAAAACTAATAAGATTAGGGGATATCAGATTTACAATGCTTTGATGAATCTTGATCCATAATGTTTTGACCACATCCAAGACTACATCTCCAAGATTAAACAACTAAGAACATAGCTGATATTGAAATATGGGCAGAGATTTGAGGAGAGTTTATAGAAGCTCTACATAAAATTCTCTACACATAATATGTTTGCATTCTTCATATTATTTTGTTCAATACATTTGCATATATATAGGATTTACATATCCCATATTATAGGAAACTACCTATAACAACTTGCTAAAGATACAAGTTGTTTTAACAACTCATAATACACGCAAACAAATAATCACAACCAAATAACAAATAATCTACAAGAATGATGTGATATTCTCAACACTCATAACCAACCTACTAAACTATTATCTTATGCATCCTATGATGCAATATTCCTAACAGCTGAAAGATTGCAATATTGATAAAGAGGATTTACAATTGACTCTAAATGTGTTATCCAAGCTTGGTCCTAAGTATTCAGTGTTTGTTTCTTGATTTCATATCCACCAGCTTTCTATGGGAGCATCATATGTTGATCCTAAATTTGATGACTTTACAAATCTCCTAATCCAAGAGGAAGCAAAGTTAATTCATATGGGTCTAATAAAGTTTTCTAGGTCACAAGCATTGTTGGCTAGTGAATCTAAGGTACAAAAAGAAACAGGGAATGCTAAAAAGAAGCAAAAGAAGAAAAAGAACAAGCTACATAAAGAATTTGAATTCTCTCCCTCTCAAGGGGTATCATCTAAGAAGGAGAAGCCTACATGTGTATATTGCAAGAAAATAGGGCATGATGAACATCTATGTGATTCAAAATAGCTTGATGAGTTGAAGCATCTTCTTAAGAAGAATCAAATCAATTTTTTGTCAGCATCTAAGAGCTCATCTTCTTCTTCTTCATCAAAGTTTGATAAACATAAGGGGCAAGCACTTGTTGCAATTGCAGATTCTAAGTTAGAGAGGTGGATACTTGATTCAGCAGGCTCACATCACATGGTTTCATTAGAAGTATGTTCGCTTCATTTGAGTCTTGTTCATCACCACACATCATGATGGCTAACAACACGTGTATTTGTGGGAAGGGATCAATTGACATGGATGGTGGAGAATTCAATGATGTTCTTTGTGTGCCTTCATTGTCAACAATATCCTTTCTATCTATCAAATCACACATGGTGGAGCAAGCAAGAGTGTTGAGTTCACACCAGATCCTGTCACACTCTAAGATTTGCATAGCAAAGATACAGTTGCAATTGGGGAGGTTGGTCATCAATCTCAAGTCTACACCTTCTCACATTTTGCAAATGTTCGCATTCAAGCATCTAGTGTGGACAATATGAAGAGATTCAGTATGGTCATTTGAATCTTATTTTTCTTTCATCCATTGAGGTTCTAGAGACATGTGTCGATATTCCATCTCCTTCATCTACTATTGTATCTAATGATGCTTGTGTTGCCACAGTTTTGGCTCCTTGTGATTCAATGCAGCAGGACATCCATTGCCTTCCAGAAATGGCTACTTGGGATGAGTACTTGACAGACATTGCAGGTTTGTTTGCAGAGGCCCATATTTCTGAGTTGAGAGACACCAATGATTGCATACATCTCTTTGATGGAGATGATCCTTCTTCAGTTATTGTGAGGTAACACACTGACATGATCATTACTCACAATTTGACATGAGTGTGGCTTCTTTTGGAAAGCATTTGGAGGCTTCTTTGTCTTCAAAGGAGATTTCTTTTTCCTTGGATTGTGTTCTACAATCAGTTCTATGAGATTTTGGATTATCCTCTTTTGCAATGTGGCCTAGAATGCATGTTTGGAGTGTAACATTTTTTGGCATTGACATGGAGACACTTGAGCATTCTTCAAAGACATCACACATCATCCATTTTCCCACATCTCCCTTTCAAGAATGGGAAGACATCCTACATACCATCTTGGTTTTGTTTCTTCCTAAGGGGAGGAATGTTGTTTGAGGATATTGGATCATCTTTAGCATTCAATGTCGAGCATCTACCTTCATTCAGGACACTCTACGTTGAGGGTGGGATGCATCTCCTCTCTTATGGAGGATTTTTTCCTTGCATGGGATTTTTTCCTTCTCATTCATTATTGAGAGCATTTTTTTTTCATCTCTCTTTTGGGGAGGAGTTTTGTACCACTAAGTTTTCTCTTTTTCTTTGTTTGTGAGAGATTGTATTTGTACATGGGCACCTAACATGGCCTCGTAGTCGAGACCCATCCTTGCATCTTTGCATCATTTGCATAATATTTTGCTTCTCCCTAAGTTGCACTTAAGAGGGGGTGTTGGTGTAAATAGGTGTTTCACCGGGTCCTATTTACATGTTAAGTTTTCTTAGGTCCTAGGGAATCTTTCTAGAAGGTTGTTAGTTGTCATAAGATCTTATCTTTTGACATTTAATGATTGAGTTGAAGTCATTTAATATTAATTAGTTTTCTCATGACATAGGATTAAAATACTTTTCAGGATCCTATCTAATCCTATGTATCATCTTGGCTATATAACGAGGTGGTCTCATGTGTAAATCAAACAATCATACAATCATAATCTATCATTTGCATCCTTTGATAGGATAGCATTATTCTCTCATAGCTGATCTCTCTTGTGCTTTCATGAAGTTCCTAGATCTTGGGTGGCTATAATCTTCAACCAAAGCTTGCATGGTGTAAAGTATTCTATACCAACTCTTACATAACCACTTGTACCAACGATTTTTTTTCATAAATGTGTTTTTGAATAACTATGGCTTCTTGTAGAAGGTGCTCGGCACAAAGAATCAGTTAGAGTGGCTAGGGTCTATTCAAGTTTACTAATCCTTGCTATCAAATCAGCAATAATAATATCATTCTCTTGCAACTATGCCCAGAATAGCAAGAAGCGATCTTGGATATTGAAACCTAAAGCCTCAATTCTTGATACCTAGTTGTAAATGTTGGCATATTTCAATCTGGGAGTCAACACCTTGTGATGGAAAGTATACACTCTTGCATTAGGGGGGGTGCCATTTTGGAACTATAGCTCTAGTTCTTAATCTATTTCTACCTACGTTCATGTTTACTTTTCTAAGCATATAAAAATGTTGAACTAACCATCATGATTTCATACTAACAAAAAGCAGATCTTGTGTTGCACATTCTACCTCAAGAATACCCTATAGAGTCATGCCCTATCTGAGGAATCCTTGGAACAAAGGGGTGTAGTCATGAAAGGAACAAACATGCTAGCACAAGAAATAAAGCTTTAGAACAACAAAAGCACCAAACAATCTTTTCCCTCATGTGCAAAGAAAATATGACAAGGAGCATGTAAAAAGAAGAGAGAGGAAGACCTTGCAACAAAAGGGAAATATTTTTAGGAATCTTTCAGACATCTTAAACCTGTAGAACCCCTTGAAACAACCTTGAAATCCCTTTGAACGACCACAAAATCCCTTCAAACACCTGTAGAGATTACCTAAGTTGTTTAGTACTCTCTAACTTGTCTTAAGATAGAAAGTCATAAAAGGAAAATATTGACATCCTCTTTAGCATTTGTAAATGAAAAATCCTTGAGCTTATCAAAATACTTATATACCTTGTCCTCATATGTGAGGATAGAGAAGGCTAATAATTATATCCTCAGTCAACAACAATTCACTCATTTCATCTTTGGTTTGATCACTAGACCAATTTGTGCAACTCAGATCTTTCTTAGACTACATAGACAAGTGCAGCTACACAAGTAAGATGAACAACTCTTAGGAGAAGATAGGAAATTGCTCTAGAGGGTTTCAACATCTCATCAAAAGGTTCTCTAAGGTGCTATTCAATGTAGCTTTGAAATATTCCGAGCCAAATTTTTTCGTTTTCAGATTACAAATTACAAGCAGTGCACCCGTTAAGGTTAGGGAAGAAACCCAAAACGTGCAAGAAAGCAACTCTAACCAGAATGGCGCCGATGATGGCGAGCATTGGTCAGAGGATCTTCTATTCTACTTGCAGGAAAGAACTCAACGTCAAGTATGTGCTACCCAATCCAATACGGAGTGAGGGGCGACCATATGACGGAGTGAAAACAAACTATTGCTTGAAAGAAAATGCTGAAAGCCAAAGACTCTCAACACCCAGAATGTGCTTTCTAACCCAGTATGGGATAGTAGCGACCATAGGGCGGAGATGGATTACATTCAATTATCAAAATGCTGAAAGAGAGAACATTACAATCTGACTGAGCAAGAATCTAAGATCGACAGTACTACTGCCAGTATACAATTTAAGGAATGAGATCTTGCTATCAATAAAAGATCAACTTATAAGAGAATTACACGAAATTCGGAACTTATTGCATAAGGTAAAGATCAGAGAAACAGCAGATTATAGATCCAACCTTATTCTTCCAGCTTGGTAATCTTCCTTGTTGTCTTCACGTGGCTTGAAAGAACTATCCACACCAATCAACAATCAATATGCAGATTTATCCAATCTGCTGTGACAGTCCTGCACTTTTCAACGCATTACCAGCAGCATAGGAAACCATGAAATGCTCAAATCTTTCTATATACTCCTCCAAAATGATATATATCAATTGCAAGACTCAAGTGGAATAGGGGCGACCAAGAACAGAACCTTAAACAGACTTGAAATGTTACTGATTTTAAATACACGAATCCCAAGATGCTGAAACAGTACGGCCACAGCTGAGAAGGCGATTTGCTTTATAAAATCAAATACTACAATGAAAATTCCACAAATTGACATACAATGGCGCCTAGCTCATACCAATTGATTTATGCAATACCCACAAAGAAATATTTTGTCTTTTTTGAAATATGAATGAAATACTGAGTCTGCTGTAGCTAAATGCTAAAATCAGGAAACCTCTAACATGCAAGATCTGAAACTAACAATACTAATGCAGATTACAATGCACGGAATACAATGAATTCACAACTAGACTAAATTCATCACTAGTCGTTGTCTTACAAACGAGAAGAGATGCCCAATGGTTAGGAGGTCTTCATCCCTCGAAGTGATCCAGATTCAATCCGGCAGCATAACGGTGTATTTTCCAAGATGATCCAAATGATGCACAAGACTCCCTTTTTATAATCTTCGCTTGACTTCACGAAACCCTAGAATCTGATTTTAGGTCAAAATCCCCTTTCCTCAATGATGGCGTACTTTTGCCTTCAAGCTCTTGATTTAATATTTCATTTAAATATTCAACTTTGAAATATGCGCCAAACATAATCTTGCTTTGACTTAGGGAATATTAAAATGTTCTTTAATGAGGGCGCCACCCTCAATGACCACCTTTTTAAAACGACATTAAGTCATTAAGCCTAAGCCAAGGGTCAACATTAAAATATAACATTTTAACGTGACTATTTTTAATTTAAATGACTTAACTCATTTCTCTGCAAATGCCCTGAAGCCAATACTGATGAAGTCAACTGATCAATCTGAACTCGGAAGTCAACCAACCTGAGCTCATCCAAAAACTGCCAAAAATAGAATTTACTAAAAATAGTAAATTCCAAAAATGGCCGAAGCATATCATCACAAGCCCTCAAAACCCGTATGAACTCCATTAAAACTATCATCTCTCGAAAGAAGACTCCTCAAAATTAGGAAACCCTAATTTTAATCCTCCGACTAGCCTCCGTTCCCAAGGAAAGGCTAACGGCCATCAAAAAGTCGCTTGAAAAGGGGACATTACAAGCTTTTTGGCCAGTCCCATGACCTAATGCTCCAATTAGGACCTTTGACCATTTGCAACTCATACTAATGACCATTTTTGCATCAAATTCCAATCAAAGGAAAAGTAAGCCTCAATATTCCAATTTTTCAAGGCATGATTAATACTAAGGTTCTAGATGGCTGAACTCAAAACTTTGAGACATATTTGATATTTCTCTATCTATTGCTTCATTGATGCAAAGAATATCACCTTCATCATGCTAAAGATGTCCAAATCAATTTTGCGTTGATAGAAAATTAGCAGTTGTAACAAAGGATTTAACAATTGGTGCAAGAAAAGACTAACGAATTCCATGACATTCTCATGCACTTAAGAATCAATGATGTCAAGAAAAACAACGAGTTGAATGAAATATTCCGAGCCAAATTTTTTCGTTTTTTCAATTTACCATTAACAACATTACAAAGCAGTGCACCCGTTAAGGTTAGATGAGAAAACCAAAACGTGCAAGAAAGCAACTCTAACCAGAATGGCACCGATGATGGTGAGCATTGGTCAGAGGATCTAAAATAAACTGCTTATGCTGGAAAAGGAACTCGACGCCAAGTATGTGCTACCCAATCCAAAACGGAGTGAGGGGCGACCATATGACGGAGTGATTACAAAGTCTACTGCTTGAAAGAAAGTGCTGAATACAAAATCTACTGCTTGAAGGAAATTGCGGAAAGCTGAAAACCCTCAACACCCAGAATGTGCTTTCTAACCCGGAGTGGGATAGTAGCGACCATAGGGCGGAGATCTATCTATTACAACTTCAATGAAATGGAGCAATACAAATTCAAAGCAATAAGCTGGAGATTGACTGCCAGTACTACTGGACAGTTTACAATTTCATATTATATGCCTGTCAAGATGTTAGAGCGGAATAGATGAATCATACAATACAATAAAATCTCTTCTTGACTGAGTTCAAGAAGCCATATGAAACCATTACAACTTTTGATGATTAACAAGCTGTTTTTCTGTTTTTCACAAATCTGCAATACCTGGTTAAAAACAGCAGTCTAGGAAAACATATTAATGCTCACAACTCCCTATTCCCTTGCTCAAATGAAGTGATTCCTAAACCATAAGACTCCCAACAAAATGGCGCTCAAGATGATATGAAGAAATAGACTCAAAATGCCCTTAATGAAAAATGCACGAATTTCAAAGCAAGTACAATGGTACGGCCTGCTGGGAAATTCGATTTTCTTTTAAAAATTAATGCTTCCAAAATAAAATCTGCAACTTTAAACAATGAGGCGCCTAGGCCTAACAAAGAGATATGAGAAGTACCCAGAACTAATTTTTTTGTTATTTTCAAGCTATGAGTGAAAACATGCAATCTGCTGTATGAGAAATGCAACTTAGGAAACCTCTAATATGCAGGAAACAGAAAACTAAATGATTACAATAATGCTTATAATGCATGAACTCAAATGCAACTCACAGTACAATAAATCACCGCTAGATGTTGTCTTGCAAACATGAAACGATGCCCAAACTAGGAGGTCTTCATCCCTCGAAGCAATCCAGAATCAATCCGGCAGCATAACGATGTATTTTCCAAGATAACCCCAATGATGCACCAAGACTCCTCTTTATAACCTTCAATTGACTTTGCAAAACCCTAAAATCAGCTTTTAGGTCAAACTTCACCCTCCTCAAGATTGGGCGTACTTTCTCCTCAAGGTTTAATAAATGATATTTTAATTAAAACATCATACTTTGATTAAGGCGCCCATCATACCCTGCTTTGACTTAGGGAAATATTAAATCATTTCATAATGAAGGCGCCCCCCTCAAGGAACCACCTTTTAAACACAACATTAAGTCATTAAGTCTAAGCCCATGGTCAACGTTTAATTATAATAATTAAAACGTGACTTTTTAATTTAAATGACTTAACTTATTTCTCCGACAGTGCCCTGAAGCCAAAACTGAAGAAGTCAACTGATCATTCTGAAGCC
>VDFB02075054.1:72077-88652 GCA_007258455.2 Sequoia sempervirens
CTCTATAGCTTTCATGTCCCTAATTATAATTAGGAGATGGCGTCAATATGGGCGCCTTGACAAGAGTAAGGACATTCATCAAAGTATGAACACGGGAAACTTATGGAGGAAAAAAAGGGGTTTGATGTAACTACCCTCATAGATAGATATGTCAAATATAGAAGCATGGAAAGTTGGACAAAAATCCCTCGAAAAACAAACGTATTCCTATGGAATACCATGATTGCAAGACACGCAAAAATCCAATTTGTTGAAAAGGTGGAGAAACTTTCAAGCAAACACAATTGGCAAGTGAAGAGGAAAACTACACAACCTTTGTTAACATCCTCCCTACCTACGCTAAAACGAGAGCTTTTGAACACAATATGGACATCCATCAAAGAATAAGGGATGGCGGAAGTTTGTCAAACTTTTCCCTTGACTAACAGATGGAATGAAGCCTCTGATGCATAACCAATGAAGTTTATCAATGCAACACGAGTAAGATTGCCAATTTCTAGAAGAATTATTGGAAGAGCAAGAGTTCAAAATTAACAAGCTCCTTGGGGAGGATGAAAATCGATGTTTCATCTTAGATGTTTTAACCATCTCTTAGTTTGAGAGCACAAGAAGACCAAAGTTAACTATGGGACTTTTGGCACAAAGAGGAAGGAGATCAAACATAGAAATACTACAAATGGAAGCCCATGACTCAGTTGCAAAGTGGACTACAAATGCTCTCCTCTCATGAAAAGGGAGGAAGCTAAAAACGATGTCAAGTTGAAAGAGCATATTTCAGTGCCTAAATCAAAATTATCTTCAACATCGTTCCTAAATTGAGTACACGAGCTTTCTTCATCTTACTTTCCTAAATTTGTGTTAAATTTTGGTTTATGCACTCTATTAGCTGAAATGAATTTCATATAGTTGTTTTATGCTTATGGTATGAACCTCTTCCGTATTATCCCTTGCCTTGCACATAATTCACATTTCTTGGTGACATTTTTCCAAATAGTTAACATGCTTTTTCTAAGCTTAGATAAACTTCTCATAAGAGATCATCAAACATTTTTATGCTAGCTGAAATAGGTAGCATGTAACTTTACTTGGTATAGTGATTTTATATGTTAATGTCGCACTAGGTAACATTATATTAGTGACATATGTTGTTAAATTTGTGACAATTTATTCTTATTTCCATAGCTTATATCAAAATTGGTTATGACCAATGAAATCGATGAATGGTTAAGCATTCCAAAGATATGAAAGAAGTGGAGCTAAAACTTCAATGCGAAGGCTTGTTTCAGCAATTGTATAAATGTAGTGGTCATTGATATTAGAAATAGGTGGACATGATTAATGATGATTCTAAGGTCAATTACTTATGGGGACCATTGATAGTGTGGAGTGTTAATATCAATAGATATGTTGCTTCTTTTGAGTCCGATCAATAGTTAGGTAAGATTCACTTATTGTGTTGTGGCAAGAAGTTCTACCTCTATTGTATAGCCATAATCCATTTAGTTGGTTAGTTGGGGTTATTGTTTATTTCTTCCCTTGCTAATATATTGAGGGTATTATATGTTTGTAAACACACTACTTAGCATAGAGAAGAAGGTTTATTGTGTAGTCATTGACCAATGGGTTTAATTGTTGATTATGAGCCTAGTCCGAATAAGTGAAATTGATAGTTGAAATTGAGTTTATTGACTCCTTCGAGTGTTGATTAGGTATGTTTTGTTAGTTTTAGATTAAAGTTTTTATATGATAATGGTCACAATATGTCATTGCAAAAGAGGAGAAATTTGTATTTGTAAGTAATCAACCTAGCCTCTATGTTAATGGGATTAGCCTATAAGAGGTTATGGGATGTTCATACTAAATTATGAATCAAAATGATGGAGAGGTCTAATTTGAAATCGCATGGTCTATGAATGGAAGTCATTTCGTAAAAGTTTTGAAATTAGGAACTTGGCTAGGTTTCCCTACATACAGTTAAGCATTATTAATTGTTGGGAGTCATTAAAAGGAACCATCATTGGGTATTATATAGTATTCTTGGAATTTGAAGTTTGATAGTAATCTTTAAACTTGATGCTTTCTAGTTTGTTTTCAAATGGGTATTGATATATAATGATTTGTTACACTGCTTCGTCTTATAACCTTCTATGGTTTTCCTTCTATAGTATTCTTTCTATTTCACCCCCTAGAGGAAAGTTACTCGAGTGGTTTATGAAACCCTAGAGATAATTACCTATGTGTATGTCCCTTGAGAGATTTAGTGAGAACTAAATGGGACTTTGATCACCTTTGTAAGTGAGTATGTAGGCAATCCTTGGGCAAAGGATGCCCTTCTGATCCAAATCAATAGGGAGGGGTTTGGGTAATGCCCAAGGCTTAGGTATTCCTAAATTTGATCAACCTTCCTTCTTTAGTATGCTTCATCTAGAGGCCAAATTCACACATATAGCAATAATCTAACCTTCCAATTAATATGTCCCCACTATATAGGAGTGACCCAGTGAAAGGCAATTGATCTTCATCAAGCTTACCTAATTTGAGATTTGTGATGTTTGGCTTTCCGTAATCTACTCAAATGAGATTAAATGTGAATGTGTGAGGATGCATGTAAGCTTATTTGAATTGAAATAATTGGAGTTATGTGTTGAGCACCATAACCTTATGTTTGGGATATTTAACAAGTATAGGAGGGCATAAGTTATCCTCAAGACCTAGTATGGTCTATTCCTCCCAAAATAAGGGCATGATAAACTTGGCCTTGACATGGCTAGTAATGAGTTAAGGAAACTTGTTAACATGTATTTAATGATGATGTCAAGATAAGACAGTTGGATTTATTGGTGTGAAGAAGTCTTGTTGTGCATGGGTGGTTTGTTAGTTCTAAATATGTATCTGATTTGGTGTTGAATTTAGGACGGAGTTCCTTATGCCCACCTATGCCATCTATGGGCAATTAACAATAGGCATTACTAAATTTGATACAACGCTTTACCTTTATATCTATATGATTGGTACTTTACAAAATGGTACATACTAAGAAATAGGATATTGTTTAATATTACCATTGTGGGTTCAATTTCTATCTAATAAATAATGTGTTTCTAAATAATGGGTTTCCAAATACCAACAGAATGAAGTGAATGGACTTTGATTACTTGTAAATTAGTATTATTTATGTTTGTGTTCATATAAGACCAACTCATGTAGGTTCAATCCTATTCTTATGTGTTTGAAAATGTCATGCCAAGGCCTATAGGACTCTGGGTGTAGGTATATGGATTACTTATTGTGGTATGTAACCAAGTCAACCTGTTGTGCCCAATCAAAAAAATTTGCTTCATTAAGGCATTTTGTAAAGAGTGGTCATCAAAAGTCAATTTCTAAAAAAAAGTTTCTATTTTTAGAAATTTTCTAAAAATAGACTTGATTCAGGGTTTTTTGGGTTTGTTGTCAAATGGATGTTGGCAAAACTCTCTAAAAATAGAATCTTTTTTTTTGGAAGGCTCTAACAAATTTTGATTGGTCGAAAATAATTCCCAATCAAGCCAATCCAGTCAAAATCGTCAAAAGGTTAGGATTTCTCTGGTGGGTCAATTCTACTTTTTCAGAAGGCGAAACATGAGCTCCAAGGTCATCAATGGAGGATTATCTACTGCCAGGTACTAGATTCAAAGTCTCAAATGCTATGTAGAAAATGTCAAAACTGTTAACGATCAAGAAAAGGTGGAGTTCACGCGAAACAAACGCAAATCAGCAAATGTTGAAATAAATTCTAACTTTGGCAAAGTTAGGCGCCCCTGTCCAGGAAGGGCACCTAGCATCTCATGCCTTAGTCAATTTTGCCCTCTTTTCGAAAAATGTGCAATTTTCTACGTCAACCCCATTTAATTATGCAAAGAAACAGTCAAAAGCAATTTCCAAGGATGGGAAAAGCAAGAGTTCATCTTAGTTATGTTCAAGCTCCTCTGTTGATTCATCATCCAATGTCGAGGATCTGTTAGATAGCAGAAAGTGCAGATCGAACGGTGGCAGATTGCGGAAAAATGAACGAAATCAAAGAAAAAGATGAAAATCATTAAAAAAATTCTGAGGCATGGAAACCTGTGCGCCCCTGTCAAGGAGAGGCACCTAGCATTTAATGCCTTGAATATTTTTCACCCCGTTCGAAAATTCATCAAACTCCTCCGTCAGCTCAATTACGGTCCTCAGCAAGTCAATCAGATGCAGTGTCGGGAGTGTTAATGATATAGCAGCTTCGATAGCTCCTTCCAGCTCAGCTCTTTTGTGGAAACATAAATTGAATGATAGCCGTTGGCTATTCAATTTATATTTATTGTTTTGTATTATTTTCATTATGGCCGACATGAGAAAATACGAATTCATCTTGGTCACTTATTAGAAGACATTTAATATTTATTAAGGCCGACATTCTTTATGAATATATTTTTGGCCGACATCCTTTGTGTCTTGTAAATAACATTTATCTCGGCCGACCTTATGATATGAGGAGGTGCGACCTCCCTAAGTTGTATATATACAATGCGAACATCATACAAAGATACACATTATACAGTGCGAAATACATACAGGGCGAACATCAAGAAAGTGCAATATATCATCTAGTATGAATTATTTGCAAGGACGAATTCATTGCTAGCAGATTGCGAATCATCAAAGTTCAGTTTGCGAATTTGGTCAAGAGCTAATAAGTGCGAACTCTTCAAGAGAGAAGTGTGAATTCTTCTAAGTGCAGATTGTGAAGTTAAGTGCAGATCAGAGATCAAGTAAGAGTAGATTATTTGATTATTCTACAGCCATTGCTGGTACTGATATTGGCCTTGTGTGTGGCCTCTTTGTAAAGAGACTTGTTGCCATTATTTTATATATAAGAGAGATCTTTGTTGCTGGGTTTTTCTCCCTAAAATGGAGGGTTTTCCCAGGGTATCTGCTGTGTTATTGTGTCTGATTTGAATTAATTTTCTGTGCACTAAATCTGATCATTAGTTTTCAACATGGTATCAGAGCGGGTTCTAGAGATCCGATCAGATTTAGTTCTGGCAGTGTCATTAGTTGTGCAATCTGAAAGTCCTTGAATCCAAAAAATACAGAGTATCTGGTTTTATTAGGATACTACTTATTCTTCAGGCGCTCAAGGAGTTTAAGTTCAGCGATTAGTATGAGGGAGTCAAATATTATGGATTCATGGAACTTTTGTAGAGGATCAAATTTTATTGGAGACAAATGATCATAGCCTGTAGCAGCTAATATTTATTTCATTCGAGCCTCCTCCTCTAGTGCCGTATAGATGGTGAAGTGTCGATTTCAGAGGAAGTCGTCTAATATCTACCTCCTCTGGAGAAGACGTATCCTTGGGAGAGATCACCTTCATGGATAAAGGTTGGGGCTTCTAGCGTCTGGGTTGCAGCTATTTATCTCTTCTGTATTCGGCATATGTGTAATCCTCAATAGGCATCGAAATCAGTGTTGACCCTGTCAAAGCATAGTGGAGCGATATATCATGATGCCTCTGGTTTGCAAACAAGAGACATGACACTCTTTTTTTTTCATCCTGAGAAGCGTTGGAAGAAGAACTTAGAAAGATCTAAGGTGATTTGATGGAGAGTATCGCAGTTGAGAGTGGTCACGGGAATACTAACTTATTTCCCTTGAAATCGAAAAATCATCATATTTACGGTTATCCTGTCATCAGGTATCGGAACCATCACAAGCTTTGATGTCTGAGTCATATTTATTATTGCGATGAGAGTATTGGGCCCTTGTAGAAGTTCCGACAACCTTATTATAGAATGTTTGCATATTCAAGAGACTCGATAACAGGCAGCGAATTTGCATTCATCGTATATCATTGGCGCCAGTTTCTCATACATCCTGATATCGGGAATAATATCGGGTGTCTGCTAAAAGACTTCCTTAGCGAACTGTGGAATATGTTCGTGTTGGTGCAACAGGTAGTTTATTTTTTATCATCGTATTTGTTATGTGACTAATCTTAGCGTAGCAAAGGAGATTATTGTGCATTCAGTCTATCACACTCTGTATTATTGAGAGACAGTGATGGTAGAATGAAGTCTTAACCATTATGAGAATTGAAGTTTCAAATCTGTGTGTGTGATCTGCTTATTGCTAAATGTCTGCATATGAGCAACGACCTGAGCCTTGGCTAGGCCTTATCGTTGTGTTAAGTGTTCTCCTTGTTTTCAAGCGTTGAAGCCTGCACTCGGTGCGTGTGGAGTCGATTTGAGTTATTGTTATCCATGACTGTGAGGTCTAAGTGCAGCATATAAGGAGAAATCTTTTAACAGCTACAAGACAAACACCTGATTGCACCTATAGAATTGTAGCAACAAAAGGAGATAAGTAGTTTTGCAATTTTTTATTAGTTGAAAGTCAGTCTGCTGAGTTGTGCAAATCTGACATCATTTGTTGATCTTGTGTGTAGTAAAGATCGTGTTGTCTTTCTTGAATAAGTAATCCCTGGATGAGATCCTTTGATGTCACCTTTCATTCATTATGAGTTTTTTCATGCAAATTATGAAGATCTCTGAGTATCACTCTAAGATGGAAAAGAGAACTGCAGTTTCGTTGTGATAGGATGATCACATCGATACCATTCTCTTGTGCATGGTCTATAATTGTGCCTTGAGAGGCCTGATTCTAAATGCTAGTTGCATAATGCATTCAAGAAATCTGTCGTTGTGCAGATTGTTTTTTTTGTGCTTGGCACTCTCGAGAGGAGTAAAAGATGGAAGAAAGAGTTATATCATAATTTAATAAAGATAAGTTTCTTCATCCCTTCATTTTGATTCCTTGATATATTTCTCTTATAGGTTGATTTATTTAACTCATGTTTTAATATTGTGCAAAATTCTTATGTATTCATGCTATAACCTGAAATAGTAAACTTTGTATGATTCTAGCCTTGATATTCTTTGGATAATTATAAACTATTAGTAATCTCTTTTTTTTGCCTTCAGGACAATTCTGAGAGCAAGGTGGTGATTAGAGATGAAAAGCTTGAGGCATCTTATGAGGAAGTCATGCCAACCAAAGAAATGATCAAGCGTGATGTCACAACTTGCAGCCATGGAACTGAGCTAGTGGTTAGAGGGAGTCCACTTCCATAAGTTTTCTTTGCAAGTTCTAAAGCAGGGGTCAAGAGGGAGTTTTGTAACTCACTGAGAAGAAGTGAAGATTACTGTATTGCAAAGCTAGGTGCTAAATCCTTAGAAGATCCCTTCAGCTGCTGAGATCATAATTGCTCAAGACTATCATCTGGATTTGTCATTGGTAGCTCCGCAAACCTATTCAGAATAGTGAGATCTGAGATGAGGTCGAGGAGGACTATCCTGAACTCTCTTCAGTACCAAAGGTGTGCGCTAGAAAACATTTAGCTAAGTCAAAGTGTTGCAGGCAATCTTGGACAAAGAGGTCAGAAGGTTGATGCAAGTACCTAAAGATTTAGAGGGAGCCTGTTGAGCCTGAAGAAGATGATAATCTTGTTGCAGTAAAGCATATCCCGAGATACTTGCGTGGCACAGTTGGATATGGATTGAGATATTCTTCAGGTTGGGATCTGCTATGATATCCTGGTGCAGCAGGAAGCAGTCATCTGTAGCATTGAGTACAGCAGAGGCCGAGTACATAGCAGCTTGCATGGCAACTCGGGAAGCAGTGTGGCTTCATAAGCTCCTTGTAGGATTGTTTGGACAATCAATGGAGCCTACTATTATACATTGTGATAATCGGAGTTGTGTGAAGCTTTCTGTTAATCCTGTGTTTCATGACAGATCCAAGCATGTTGAGATCAAGTACCACTATATCAGAGATATGGTACTGCGGAAGGTTGTACAGTTGAGGTACATTAGCACTGATGAGTAGACGGCAGATATTCTCACCAAGCCTCTCGCCAGGATAAAGTTTGTATACTTCCGAGACAAGCTTGGTATGGTGGAGAATCCAGCCTTGACTGAGTATGAGTCTCAGTATCAGTGAGCCTTGTTAATGCATTTTCTTCTGTGACAGAAGAATTTGAGGTGAAAGCCCTTGTTTCCACCCTCTGAGTGTTACATCCCAAATTGAGACGTTACAATTTACCATTACTAGATAGAGTAAATGTGAATTCTGAAGGTAAATTAATGATGCGTGTACCTCGTTTTCAATATGAATGTTGTTTCATTTGATGTTATTCTTGGTGAAATACTGCATAAAGGAGAATATAAGGTTATTGATTTATGAATAATCTAACTTTTGAAATGTTTCATGTATTCTGCTTTGTTTTGAGCATATGATTCCCGTTGTCGTGACATGGTGTGCAGGAAGCAGGTTCGTACCTCCAGGCAGAGGAGAGATATCACTCGGGGAAGAACTTGGTCGGGTAAACAGTAATGGATACCAACTGGACATACACACACAAACCATAGAACTGAGTAAGCTAAGTCATTGTTTTGGTTAAAGGTAAGTCATCCGTAGGCTTGTCTAGTATCATTAGGAGTCGTGTCTTCTTCTGAATGTGTAAATAAGTGATGCTTGCCAGTATAACCTTATAAGTAATAGTTCTGGTTAGAGGTGGATATGTGTATTTGTACATATATACATACGAATACGATATGCACAAGTACCCATAAGTACATTCATGTCGATACAAACGTATTAAGCAGATGGATATGCCATACGTGTGCGTCGATATAAATGTATTTATGGATACTTATACGTATAGTATATATATAAATATATATACAAGTATACGTACCCACAGCTAACATGATGAAGGAATTATATATGTTAACGATATTTTGCCTCTGAATTTATACATATACAGGTTTACATATAATATTGACTGGTGCACAAGTATATAAACGTATAATGTAAATGTAAATATATGTATAGGAATAAAGATAAGTATTTTTATATATTTAATATTATAATAAAATATCAATATAATATAGTTTAAAAATGTATACGATATTATTTAAATTAATAATTTAAATAATTATACAAAAACTATATTATATAAATATTTTAATAGAATATATAAAATATATTTAAACAAAAGATTTACAAGTCAAGTGAAATGTAAATTAAACATTTTATTTTTAAGAAGAAAGGCTAAATCATAGAAAAGAATAGAATCGCGATTTTCTCTAAGAAAACTTCATTGCGTTGAATTATTAAACTTCAATTCTGAGCCATGAGCAAATGCGTCACAAATGTATTAAACTTTATTAAAACATTATTGAGCAAAATTCAAAATAAGGAACTCAGCCGTAAAAATGGCGAATGAAAAAGAAAAAAAAAACCGCGCAGGAAGAAATCGCACGACTAGGGCCACAGCAACCAAAAACGACTGAGATAAATTCGCTAAAAATGGTGTGTGGACGCCATCCGGCCTAGGAATTAGTCTCTCATTAAACTAACACTGATTTCTACCTATTGAAATACGCATTAACCTGTAGGTGGCGTTTTTCAGTTTCGAGTTGAATTTTTCATGATTTGCTGGCTTAAAGGAGTCGAATCACCTTCAAATTTGGTGACTTAGGGTTTAAAGATCCGCCAGGTATCATTTTTACTATATCTGGGCTCTTTGTTGTCATTTGGCATGCCTTCACAAGAGGAAATCCGTTGCACTTCGGGCCTATAAATGGACGCCCAGCCATTCAATGTGGCAAGACTTGAAGAATCCGAGTTTATCTTTTTATTTAGCTTCCATAATCTATCTCTGTTTGAGCTGTGAGTAAACCTTATTAATGCTGAGAGAAACCTTACACATTTTCTGAGAACAGTATATTACCAATTGCTGAGAGACATCCCCTGTTATTTTCTTCATCACTTGTAAGTTCACAGTAAGAAGTTGAGATTACTTTCAGCTATTGAAAGTGATTAATTTCTGAGGAAGAATTTGAGAATGGTCTGAGAGTGCTGAAAGTCTTTTGTTCAAGATTTGAGGAGCTGTAAACCCATTCAAGGTCATCCCTTAAAGGAAAAGGCAAATACCAGGCATGTTTCATTCTTCATGATGTTGAGCATATTTCTTGTTAAATAACTAAAAGAATAAAATGCTGAATGTACACATTAGGGAATTGCATTGAGTTCAATACTTCAGTTAAGATAAACAAAGAAATGATTCTATGTTGTATCATGTAAGTAAATTACTTAAAAGAAAGGCTAATGCATGTTCTATACTATTAACTCTTGCATTAATTAGTAAACGAATATATTGTTCCATTGAAGAGTAAATTATATTAATTAGTAGACGGACGTACTGATCCATTAAAGAGTAGATTGCAATATTTGTATTGACTCCATATAAGGAGTGTATGTTTGTATATAGCTCTTTAAATGCTAGGGAATGTAATGAGGGTATTTAATAAGTTACCGATCACAACTAGTTGAAGAATAACTTAGTCAAGTTATTAAAAGCTCCTAGGATGAGAAAGTCCCGTATAACGGAGTTAGTTGTGAGTACTTGTTAAATTGTTCTCCATTCTAGTAGTTAGTTTGTTGTAGGAAGTCTAGGGTACGGACTACCCCGATAGACCAACCTACGTGTAGGGTAAGATAGCCTCAAGTCAAGTTGAACCTGGCTAGTGTATGTGACAAATGACCTATGTTCTTCATTGAACGTAAACACTTTGGCCAAAGTAGTGTAAGGGACCATTTAGTTGTTGTACTACACTGTCAGTTCACCGTGATCCCGAATTACATCCTAGTTTGAGTATTGCCGATTGCACGAAAGCTAGTTTTGTAGGATCACAGCACTATGTCCAGTTGGTAGTCGTTAAAGGTTACCCAACCAATCTCTTCTTCGAAGGGAGGGCCGTTCATTGCAAAATGATCGTGCGGGGGACCGCATTATAAGTCCGTGGTTGGCGGAAAAGCGCCCGAGTGATGTTTCTCCTCCTCAGCAAGCGGCCGATGTACCAAGATTTGAAAGGACGGATTCCTGGACCTTCTTACTACTATTTGTTCTAAAGCTCATTGGATCTATGTTAGTTAAGGTACGTATTCTTGTTTCATGTACTTGTGAAGTTATTATATTGAAATGGAATCTTTGTTGTATATTAATATGGCAATTTGTTCATGTTTTGTCAATAAAGAAAAAGAAAAATTCTATTGCAATGACATGATTAACACGTTTACATACTTGTAGGATGTAAATTATGAAAATTTTAATTTCACCGAAGGGTCGGGCTGTTACACTGAGCTGAGTCATGGTGGATGTCATGTGTGCGACTCCATGACATATGTTGTACTTGTGTTTCACCCTCTGAGAGAGTCATGGTGAAAGTCACGTTGAGGTGACAACTTCACGCAAGTGATGAACACTTGTACTTACTATTGCATTTTCTTCTGTGATGGAAGAATTTGAGGTGAAAGCCCTTGTTTCCACCCTCTGAGCTGAGTCATGGTAGATGTCATGTGTGTGACTCCATGACAACATCACGTGAGAGAGTCTATGATGATCTTCTTGTACTTGTGTTTCACCCTCTGGGAGAGCCATGGTGAAAGTCACGTTGAGGTGACAACATCACGCAAGTGATGAACACTAGTACATACCATGTGATGGTTGATATCGAGACGATATCTAATATCACATTGAGGTGATATTTCTCTCTTTATATCTGATTGCAGGCAATGATGGTAGATGGACCTCATATGGAGATGATTCGTATTATGCAGCTGAAAGTTCTCTCCCTAGCTGAGAGGGAGTGTTAATGATATAGCAGCTTCGGTAGCTCCTTGCAGCTCAGCTCTTTCATGGAAACATAAATTGAATGATAGCCGTTGGCTATTCAATTTATATTTATTGTTTTGTATTATTTTCATTATGGCCGACATGAGAAAATACGAATTCATCTTGGTCACTTATTAGAAGACATTTAATATTTATTAAGGCCGACATTCTTTATGAATATATTTCTGGCCGACATCCTTTGTGTCTTGTAAATAACATTTATCTCGGCCGACCTTATGATATGAGGAGGTGCGACCTCCCTAAGTTGTATATATACAATGCGAACATCATACAAAGATACACATTATACAGTGCGAAATACATACAGGGCGAACATCAAGAAAGTGCGATATATCATCTAGTATGAATTATTTGCAAGGTCGAATTCATTGCTAGCAGATTGCGAATCATCAAAGTTCAGTTTGCGAATTTGGTCAAGAGCTAATAAGTGTGAACTCTTCAAGAGAGAAGTGTGAATTCTTCTAAGTGCAGATTGTGAAGTTAAGTGCAGATCAGAGATCAAGTAAGAGTAGATTATTTGATTATTCTACAGCCATTGCTGGTACTGATATTGGCCTTGTGTGTGGCCTCTTTGTAAAGAGACTTGTTGCCATTATTTTATATATAAGAGAGATCTTTGTTGCTGGGTTTTTCTCCCTCAAATGGAGGGTTTTCCCAAGGTATCTGTTGTGTTATTGTGTCTGATTTGAATTAATTTTCTGTGCACTAAATTTGATCATTAGTTTTCAACAGGGGGTTGGCAAAGGGTATAATTCATCTCAGTTATGATCAAGCTTGCCTGATTAACTGCCTTTCAATCTCTATTATTCACATGCTGGCGGAAAACAATGCTCAAACTAGGGTCACTGGCTTCCGGTAGAAACACACAAGACGAGGAAAGTAAAATTTTGAAAATCATGGAAATTTGGCTAAGGCATGGAAGCCTAGGCGCCCTTGTCAAGCAGAGGTTCTTGGCTTTTGATGCCTTAGAATATTTCCGATCCCGGCATGCCTTCTTTCCAGTTCAGTCTCCATCCACAGTTTCGAGAGCTCACAAACTTAATCAGATAATGTCGAATGTTGGTATGAAGCTGGGGATCACTTCAGCAGTGGTCAAACATGAGATTGCCATGAATCAAACTGATTTTATCAATTGGCAATGTTAGCTTGTCGGCTCATCAATGTCAGAGGCAGGCCTCGCCAGAAGCAAAAGCAAGCAAAAGTTGAAAAACGAAGAAAAAATTCTAACTCCGGGATGTCTAGGCGCCCCTGTCCAGTCAAGGCGCCTAGCATTTGGTGCCTTTGCCATTTTTTGGCTTTCGTCGTTCGTTGATCAAGAACGTGTCCTCACGCACATGCTTTTTTCCCTACAGAGGAGGAATTCACCGTTGCACGTGCAAATGGACTCATATTTTTGCATACAAAGTTTCTATCTTCATGGATAGACTTCAAAATTTTAGGGCTTTGCGAAGAAAGCGCTTTTTCATCTTCAAACTCTATCCAAGAAGGCTTATGGCATTCATTCTTCATATTTTGCAGGTTGGCATCCAAAGGAGGAAAGATAGAATTTTCTTCTCACAAAGATCTGGAGGCTCAAACGGAGTACTTTTTAAGTGTTCTTCGTGGATTCGTGGATTCATGATTGGGAAGCACAGAGGCACTCTTTTTCCATGTTCCAATCTTCTAAGGCATCACATTTCAGAAACAGGTGGTCAACTATTTCAATTTTCGTCGATCTAGGTCCATCTACTTTTTGCTCCTCTTGAAGACTGGGAAATTTTATATTTCCAAAAATTCACTTTTTTGGCGCTTTTTCGAGAAGCCCTCTGTTTTTTCAAAATTTGACGAATCGGGTCTCTTCAAAACGTGATTGTCTACAAAACCCAGGCCTCAACTTTTTTCCAGGAATCCGCTTTTTGGAGAAAAATCAACAACTTATTTTCAGCAGTTTGCGCAAAACTTTTCCGAACATAGGTGTGTTTACAGTCAAAAATCAAGTTTTTAAACATGCAATATTCTCCAATGAAAATCAGTTTTTTGGTGGATATAGTTCCCAAATTATCAATGAGTGAGTCATCTTTTTGGGGAATCGAAGATTTCCAAGAATAGAACTAAAAGCAGTAGTTAACTCAATGCCTTTTCCAAGTTTAACTTGCTATTCTTGTTTCATGCTTATCTATACTTTGTGAAATAGGAAAAAATCAAATGTATAGTTGGAACTTTCCCTGCTTTTAAATCAGTTAACTAATTTTAGTAAGTGGTTAGTTAGTTGTCTTGTGTTAGTTTTGGAAATAAATCTTGCATGTTGGCAAGTCTAGTCAGCTACTCCTTGTTTGTGTATAAATAAGGGCAGCCTTGCTCATTATTTTCTAACTGTTATTTTAAGAGCTAATTTGTGAGTATGTATTCCTACAAATTGTTGTTCAATTACCGTTCAACTTGTGTCAAGTGTAACTGGTGTTTGATCACTAATTTGTAAGCCTATTTTTCTACAAATCTGCTGTCCTAGAAGTGTAATTGCTGTTAGAAATTGAGAAGAGTGAAAACTTATGCCTTCTTTGCTCTAATTTACTCCCTCGATCTCTTTCAGCTTCTTGTCTTGTGTTTTTTGCTTATATAATGAAATATTCCGAGCCAAATTTTTTCGATTTTAACAAATTGCAAATTACAATCAATGCACCCGTTAAGGTTAGAGGATAAACCAAAACGTGCAGAAAGCAACTCTAACCAGAATGTACACCAGGATCCCGATGTGGGCAAGGTGTGAGCATTGGTCAGAGGATCTAAAACAAACTGCTTATGCTGTAACTCTAACCAAGAATGGCGCCGATGATGGCGAGCATATGGTCAGAGGGTCTTCTAATCTAAATGCTGAAGGGAACTCGACGTCAAGTATGTGCTACCCAATCCAATATGGAGTGAGGGGCGACCATATGACGGAGTGATTACAATAACAATGCTTGAAAGATAAATGCTGAAAGCTGAAACACTCAACACCCAGAATGTGCTTGCTAACCCAGAATGGGAGAGTAGCTACCATAGGGCGGAGGTAAATTAAATGTAATAGCAAATGAAGACTGTAAAGATGAACATTACAATTTGATAAGCAAGATTATAACTGCTGTCAGTACTACTGCCAGCTTACAAATGTTAGACAATGCCTTGCTATCAATTACAATCAAGAGTAATAGAACTGCAACAATATTAAAGGATTCTTTCAATGAATAAGGAAGATCAACTCAGAAATTGCAATATTACGGCCAACCTGATAATCTGATTTTGACAGTCCGGATCTTCACATGCACGAACAGCAGCCCTGTAACTCACCAATTTACTCACAACACTCTCAAAACTCACTCAAATCTCACAGAATAAGATGCAAAATGACCATATAATGATAGCGACCCAATTAGCACACTGAAACCCCAACAGAAGACCTTAGATTATTTATGCACGAAAAACCAAGCAAGTACAGATGGTACGGCCAGCTAGAAGGGCGATTTTGTTTTAAAAATTAAATGTTGATCTATAAAATCTGAAACTTGAGACAAAGGTTCACCCTACCCAGACAGAGAGATATGAACAATGCCCAGAAGGATATTTTGTGTATTTTTTGACATATGAATGAAAATATGAATCTGCTGTAGCAAATAATGCAAAAACCAAAACTTCTAATATGCAAGCAACAACGCTATATAAGCAAATCCAACTACAAAGTATCAACTCAACAACAATGCAAACCTCACTAGAGAATCACTCATAAGCATACTAAATTCTCCACTAGATGCTATCTCTCAAGCATGAAGTCGAGCCCAGACTAGGAGGCATTCATTCCTCGAAGAAATCCCGCAACCATTTCGGCAGCATAACAATAGCATAGACCAAAGATGCCCAAATGAGAACCCAAGGCTTCCTTTTATAATCTTCCGTTGCCCTTTCTCGAAACCCTAATCTCCTTTTAAGATTCAAACCCTAATCCTTGAGCAAATGGCGTCCTTTTCTTCAAGCTGTAATTTTGACTTTTTAATTAATAAATTATAACCTTGGAAATGGCATCCCACTTAAGGCTTTTAAATCATCTTTAATAAATTCAATATTAACTTAATGATGGCACCACCCTTCAAGTCCACCTTTTGAAACAACATTAAGTTAATAGACTAGGCCAAGGTGATAAATAACATTAAAATATAATGTTATTAAATAGAATGAGCTTATTTCTCCGAAACTGCATTCCGAAGCTAGAACTGAATAAGCCAATTGAGTCAACTGAAGAGGAAGGTCAACTGTGTCAAGACCAACAGGTTCACTGCCCGAAATAGAATTTACTAAAAATAGTAAATTCCTGAAGATGCTCAGAATGCCAAGAAGAATATACCATTGCAAAGCTCTCTGAAAACCCAGAAAGAATCCGCTATTGAAACAACCAACTCTGAGCCAGAACATCCTTCAAAATAGGAAACCCTAATTTTACCTTCCGACTAGTGTTGTACCCAAATCAAATTTTTTTTTGCTTCATTAAGGCATTTTGCATTTTAAAGTCTAAACCTTGCTAAAATGTTGTAAAATACCGTTTTGGGCAATGTCAAGTATGGAGTTTTTGTCAATAATTTGTCAGTCAAAGTCAGTTATATTGGTCAAACCTGAAGCAGAAACTCAAAATGAAGATTTTCACGATGGAGGAGCATCTCACGAGGGCATTTCATATTGCAGACGGTCATTTCAATGATCGAGACAGAGTTTTCAGTGATCAAATCATGGAGATTTTTCAGAGGAAAAGCCTCAAAGTGCAAGTATAGCTCAGGGGCGCCCAGTTTTTTGGAGGT
>VDFB02075055.1:0-19138 GCA_007258455.2 Sequoia sempervirens
TCTCTACAAAATACCCTTGGGAGGACTAAAATGCCCTTCCTACCAACTTAGTCCCATCTTGAATTTTTGAAATATTTGAATGTGATCCTAAGGTTCAATGTTTACACTTCCTTCTTCACCAAGTCTTTAGATCTGAACCTATAAGTAACCTACAAAACAAAGGAAATTTGATTGATTGTTTATGGGGGTTTTCCTTCGTCAAACCCCTTGTTTGGTAATTAAACCTTGATGAAAATGCATAGATCCAAAAATAGAAATGTTTGTGATCCATCTAATCTTAAGTGTGTCTAAGATTATGCAAGCTAAAACATGTAGAAACCCTATTCAAATCTGTTAGAATAGAATTCCTAAGATTCAAATGAAAATGACCTATAAAGGAGATCTCAAATCACCCTAACAGGCTATAAGCATGAAATATACCTTCCTTAGGCAAAAAATAGAACAATTGAAGATGGGATCAATCAAGAAATAATTCCTTAGGCTTGGAAGTATGGCTAGTTGCATCTCCAACCTAGATTATATCATGATCCTCCATAGGCATCAATCATTAGTATTTGGAAATGATAGATCTTTACTTGAAAATGGATTTGAAAAACCTACAAAAACACAATAGAAGGTTGCTCAAAGGCTTCAATTCCTTGCTTCTTGAAACTCTCCTTCTTGCTTACTTCTCCTCTCTTCACTTATCTCAACTTTCTTCCTTACTTAGGTGAAAATGGATGTGATTCTTGCTTTTATAGGCATTCATATCTAATAACTAGATTATTAGATCCCAAAGGCTGACAAAATGACAAATTTATTCAAAAAAATTCATTTCCCGCTCTTAATTACTAAAAATAAAGCCCTCGGGACTAAGATGCCCTAGGTGGTGTCTTGGTCCCACTAAGGGGGACTAAGATTCCACCAAGGGTTTCTTGATCCTAGAAGGGTTATTTTGCAAGTTTGAAAGGTGGGTTACCAAGATTAAAGGTTGTTTATGGATTTTGGTTAGGTTTACAGTTGAAATATGCCTCGAGATGCACAAAAAGGGGTCTTAGAGGCCCATAATAAGTGACCTAAAGGGAATTTAATGCAAGGGTTGCTAAAATAGGTCCAAATTAAGTGGTAAAATGCAAAGGTATGCATTTTTCTACACTACAGAGCATAATTCAACTCCTCTCCATGTGTTGGAACAAACACAATGAATGTTGGTTTAAATGTCTTTCTTATAAGTATCTAACCACATCATTTTACTCACTTTGAATTCAAAATCCACACACTATCTTATGTGCATTACCCTGGCAATGTTATACTTTTTCTTACCTCATAGCATGTTTTAAAGTATATAAAGAATGGCTTTCATAAGCCTCTACATTCTTACGCTTATATATGTGCTATATTACATAATGGAAATCACTATAATATATATATATATATAAATGTTATATGTTAATTCATATATGTATTTCCACACAAAGAACATTCTTTGTTATTTAAGTAAGTATAAATACTTATGTGAATATATATATATATATATGAAATTATGTATATATATTGTCATATATGTTTATATATATTCTGACTTACAAATTCAAAGAATACATCAATAGATACTTGATTGGACACATCCATTTTATCATTTCCATTGAACAATATGTGTGTGTACATACATATATATATACACTTTTCTAATAAGTGTTAATGCTTACGTATGTAAGTGTATATATATACAAACATATATAAATACTATGGCAATATGATAGTTAAATGACTCATTCAATATCTGGATGATTATGACCATGTGACTACATTTTCAATAACATGAAAATAATACCTATGTACATAAGTATACACAAAATACGTAGTAACTATGGTTTATTTGATTGATTTATATATCAAATATATATACATACATACATGTAAGGTATAAGTCCACTCAATTCCCTTATGAAAATGATGTACTCATGCATGGGTTATCGTTTATACTTGCACACACACACATGTGTGTGTGTGTATATAGATATATCATATATTTATATAATCATCGATTAAAACACAAAAGAAAGAATCCACACATATCAAGCATAGTAACATAAGGAAGAACTCGCAAGCTCAAACAAATAAACATCACCCAAGCATGCATTCAATAGTAATAAAGACCCTTACTAATGCAGACACTTTATTCCAAGGATGACTTACCAACTTCCCACTAAATGACTCAACTCAATTATTCTACTATGGTGTGTGTATGCTCAGATATTTTTTGTTACCAGTTACCTAACCAAGTTCTTCTCCTGAGTGATACTTCCCCTCCGCCTAGAGGAATGAACATATACCTGCATCCAACTTTCACAACAACATGATAGTTAGCTATTCACAAAACATGCATTACACATAATACATCTCCATATTTAGAATATTAATTCAATAACCATTCAAACACATATATGCAGTAATTTTCACACAACATCAAATGTGATAACATACATTCATAATGCATTGATAACAAGTGCAAGCACAATTTATTCATCTCTAGAATTCATATTACATTCATATTTACCCTACATAGTAGTAGTAAATAGTAATTACAAAATTGGGTTGTAACATACTTCCCCCCTTGTGAATCATTGTCCCCAATGATCTATAACACTTTAACACATAGATAAAGTTGAATAAAGATTTATAATTACTCTTTTTCAAAATATATAAGATTTATAAAACATTCATCCTATGTAGTGTCACTCTTTGGAACCTTTTCCTTCTTGGACCTTTCATTGAGTTCCCTCATTATCACATAGGGAAAACTTGTATGTCTCACACATACTTACTCAAAGAGCTTTATTATATTATCATACTACCTCGTATGCACATTCTAGGTACAATAGTACCTCTATACCACATGACGCCTAAAACATATTGATCAAAAATCATTGGCCCATGAATTTATCCTTAGTATAATCCAAATAGAAAAGGAATAATGATGCATTGCACACTACAATATGGGTCCCATCCTTTCCTTTGGTATTTACACTTTTAGAAAACTCAAAAATTGAGTCTGTCCATCACTTACACATCCATTTTCCCTAACCATAAAGTATTTTTCTTGACTACTTGTCCATCTGGAGCACAAAATTACTCTTGGATATTTGTCAATTCTGGTACTACTTCATACTTAAGTTTTATATCGATAATGTTTCATTGATCTCTTCGATCTATTACTCCTTTTGACAATCTAACAAGTCTAAGGTTAACCCTTATTTCTTAGCCTATTTCATCCTAATAGAATTTTGAACCTTCCTTTCCATATAATGGATCAAACCTCAATGATAGAAGTTTCTAAGTATTCTAAAAATCATTCAAGATTTGGTATACCAATTTTTCCTATTCAGCTACAATAATGTATTGTGCATTCATTCAATTGAATGTCTCATAGAATGATCATGGTTCACACAACCCTATCATTATTTGCTCATTCACAACTAAGACAACCTTCTCAAGAATACTAAGCAACTAGTTCTCACAATATATTATTTAGGACCTAAATCCTATAAATCAAGTTTCCAAATAGATTTGGTTAATTACTTTGGTGAGTCTATCCACTAGAACATTATGTCAGTCTTATCGACATAGACAAGTTGATCTATCTTGTGTTCTACCACTCTCCCTCTGGAATCTCAAGAGAGTACACATGTCCTACTAATGATGATATTTGGTCTTCATTTCCTAGCATACTAGACATTATCTTGCCACATTCCATGCAGCCTCTTACTGTATCTTTTCCCAGGTTATAGTGGTTCCTCATTTGACAAATAACTTTGTCATTCCAATGTTCTAACTTTGACATCAATCTCCTCATTTCATTACTAAATCTTCCAAAAAAATTGGGTACATAGGTTCTTTTATATCCAATAGTAGTCTATTCTTTGACTAATTGAAAACATATTTTATGATCTCACGCCACCTTTATTTCCCAAGTAATAATGGTTAGGATTTTAGCAGGGATAAATCTCCTTTATTTTAGGACATCCACAACTTGTCTTTCTTTTGTCCTTGGATTATTTCCAAATATGCAATTTATCTTTTAACTCAATCTAATTTTCCAAATAAGAATTGGTACTAATTTAGAGTATTAATCCTCGTTCAATCATGTTGGTCCCTAGAAGATATTAATTTAATTTCATACCTAATTACCAAGCATGAGTGTTTCTCGTCAGCTCCATTAATTCACTTAATCACATAGGTGAGTCCCAACCTTGGTATACCCTAATTCTAGGATAGAGTCATCAATCAAGGTATGTGCAAGATCATCATGGAAAAAAAAGGCCCTTAAGTGGCAAAAAATTCAAAAAAATTAGAGTTAGGAAACTTGCCATAAAAATTTGAATAAGTTATCTATATTATTTCAAGTATATAAGAATAGAATCTGTGAAAATTAGGTGGATTTCTCAGCTTCAATGAGTTTTTTTTTGTTTTAAAATCTATATTTGGTGAAGATTTGAAATTTCAATGCTTCATAGTATACATAAATTCGGGAAAAATAAAGAGTAGGTGTCTATCCAGAGCCACCTAACCACAAATAAAAATGATAATATTTTTTTTATAATGGCTAGATATAAGTGAAGGATAGTGTCTGTGGATGTGATATGTATATTTTTTTGTAGCATTTTTTAAATCAATATTAATTGTCGTTTTTATTAAAACTTTTTAAAATATAAAAACTCGTATGTCTAACCTATAACTTGGTCAAGAAAACTTCATTTAAATTCTCATTTTTTAAATCTCTATAATTATGTGAAGCATGAAGTCTGACTGTTTGATTTAAAAAATGTGTTGACCGTGTGATTATAGATGTTTTCGATTGTATATCAATGGGACTTTAATTGTGAAATTCAAATAGAGAAAATGAATAATAATTATTAATTAAATTCAAAGTAAAGCATAATTTATATTGGTGGAAATTTTATAATCTCCTTTAAAAACCCTTTTCATTTCATCAATTTTGGGTAAAAAAAAAGTCATCAACCACATACCCATCATATCGCCACTTTTTGGCCCATCAATCCTGCACATACCCATCAATGACTAGTTCGATGTTATAGGTTACTCTAACCCTATATGATCCAATCAAGACAAAGGGTACAACCCAACCAAGTAAGTTATTTCCAACCTATAGGTTTCAATGAGTAGTCCAGTACATATCCCAACCCAATAGGTAAAACTTAACCTAAGGTTTCTCTCTTTAATCAAATGAACTTCTCGTTCCAAATAGGTTATTATAATCCTAGGGTAAGAGTAAGGTATGATCAAGTGCTCAATCAAGTAAAGATAATTGATATGGTTGCATAGCATCACATCCTACATTATCTTTCATACCATCTCTATGGCTTTAGCTAAACCTTATCATCCTCAGGTCTCTTAGCACAGTAAGTTATAGTTTCAAGTCACTTCACGACATGGATATATTTCATAATATATAGTATTACTACATATGTATAGAAATAACATCATTATCTAAATCCCTCATATAAGGTATATAGGATTGTAGAGACACTTTCTTATAAGTCATAAGTAATCTAGATCTTCCCTTGCCAATCCCATAGGAAATGATCTTCCCTTTCATGATCAAATTATCCACCCATCCTTTTCTAAGGAATCAATGATAATGTTATTTGATCTTCCAATCAAATAATTATAAGGTATGGGATGATAATAGGTCATAATCCTTGACCTTTCCATTTATCTTTCTCAAAAAAATAAAAAAATACCAATACCTTATCCTTGTGGTCATGAAGTACATGACTTAATTATCATCATGACTCACTGAGAAGTCAAAGTTCTTCCCAATTGAAAACATATTCACATTTTTCATTGGGTGGGGTACTTAATCCGAGTCAATCCACTCTCTTCCCCCCTTAATGTTTCCACAACATTCGATCTACAAAAGTTGAACTCCTAGCAAACACTTGCTTCTTTGAAATGATTTGTCATTCCTTGTTTTTGGATTTCCATTTCCTTTTTCTTGCCTCAATGGCATACTATGAGTATACTTTTTCTCAAATTTAGATTCATCATTGATTTCTAATCCTGTAGATTCAACATCTTGGATCGTCCAATAGGAGATCTAATAAATAATCAGCAACTTAGAAGTGAAGAGGCATACTAATATTCCCATTCTCTTTCCAATATCCTTTTTGTGGAGGAATATACATACCCACAAAGCCTCATTGGTTGATGCGCCTTTTAACTTCTATTGATTTGACACATAGTGCCATATTGTATTCCATTTTCTTTTGGAACCTCTAAATGTTTGTTTATTTTTGCAGACATGTTGGTGAGTTCATCTTATACTCCAACCAATTGATATACTATCCAAACATTTTTAGGCCAACCCAAATTACTTTTTTCAGGTTTATTTCACACAATCACCTTTTCAAGTGACTTTGTCCCAATTCTTGGTAACTTATTCTCTCATAACCTTTAGAGATATCAAGGTTGTTTGGTCTCTTTTTCTCATCTTAATCAAAAATCCAAATTGATCTCATCAATTTTGGTTGGTGGAACCATGTCCACATCGTTGATTACTTCATTCTGACCATTTTGGTCTTTTCTCTTTTTCCTAGGTACTAACTCCTTTCTTGCAAGATCTTATCCTTATACAAGAATTATATTTATGTCAAGACTTCTCCAAACTTATGGATACCTCCTTCATTGACCCTCTACTTCGATCTAATTTATGTCGACATTGCATACACATAGATTCATAGTGTTTTTAAAAAATCCAAGAATTCTTATCTCTTTGAAGCTTATAGGTTCCTATCAATAATGAAGATTCTCTCAATCCTTTCTATCCCTTAGAGTTTTATATCTATTTTGTAGTTTGAAGGTATATTTTAGTTATTTTTCCTAACCTTCCTACATAACTTGATTGCATAATCTTCCACAATCCAAGGGAACATCATAATAAGTTGTTGGTTTAGGAGTTTCCACTCCAAGGATGACTCTTAACTAGTCCCAAACTTAAACAAGTTTTTTAGGAATCTCATCTTCCTTTCTCTTTTCCCTCAGTTCTTTTCTCTTGTCGTTGTGACACAAGAAATTTTCAACCATTATCTTCTAATAAGTTTTATGCATTGTTTGCATAATGAGCTTATAGGTTCCAAAGCTGAACCTGGTAGCTCTGATACCACATGTAACATACTAACCCTTCAATGAAGTAAAAATTCCAAATTTTTCACTGTGCGAGTAAATAAACTATGTAACAAGCCATTGCAATAATTCTTTTCTTTTCTTTATTGAGAATATACGAAAAAAGATGGCATAGGATGATACAATAAGGATTCCATTTCATTACAATAATTTCACAAGTTACAATCATACAAGAATGCATACAATTACAAACATAGCTCAATGAGCTTTGGAACAAATAGCTTGTAGATGGTCCAGGATCCTTCCTTTCAAATCTTGATTTTGTTATTGCTTGCTATGGAGGAGAAGCATCACTCAAGTGATTTTCTACCAACCATAAACTCATATGTGGTCCCCTGCACATCTATCATTCGATAGATGGCCCTTCCCTTCGATGAAGAGATTGGTAGAGTAACTGAATAATGACAACCAACTGAGCATAGTGGTGTGTCCTACATAACTAGAACTTGTAAACCCACAATCTAGAACTAGCATGTAATACTAGATCACAATGAACTGATAGTGGAGCTAGAGGGATTCACACTACTTTGGCTAAAGTGTTCTCATTTAATACTTTGAATGAAGTTCATCGATCACATACACTACTCAGGGCCAATTTTACTTAAGGCCATCTTAAACTACGCATATGTATTTCCTTCAATGGATAATCTATCACCATAGAGTTAACCTATCACCATTTCTACATACTTGGAATAAATCTATTTAAACAAGTACACAAGCTTCCTCCCATATTGGATAAACAATCTTAGGAGTAAACACAATCTATGCTAGTTAAATCAATAACCTAGCTAATAGTCACTCATATGCCACTCACGTTTAATCATATGTAGTATGTAATAATTATTATAAACACCAACCTCCTATTATGGATTACATACAAGCACATCATAAAAATAGCATAATAGCTTATATTTCCTTTTCAAATCCTTTCTTCTTTACCTAAATGCAACTACTCATAAAAGACCATTCAAAAATTCATGGAGAACAATATTTCATAAATAAAATAAAAAAGAAGAATATTCTCATGCCTATTATCACTTATCCAATCAATTGACAACAATGCAGCTTCTCCAAACAACAACTAGACTGATTATAGCTTCTTAAGAGACCTCACAATAACCCTCTAATTCTCAAGTTGATAGAATACTTCTCTCAAATATATTTCTCTCTCAATATAATAAAACTCTCTCTCTCGAATAAAACTAAGTAAACTTATAAAAATGTAGAGTAAAATGATTGCAACAATTACATCCCAAACAAGTGATCAAGCTCCACTATTTATACAATGATTTGGTAACTACTCAGCCTATAGTTTAGGCATGAGTTCAGATAGCAGTAAGCATGCATAGCAACAAATATATCATAGCTAAAAGGTGGTGAACACGAAATCTTATACTCAGCTACAACTACTACAAATCAACCTTGTTGATTGATAGCTATAAGAGCCTTATTCAAATCAGCACATGATTGATATGGTGGAATTTGAATTACTCAAACAATGGACATCTACAACAAATAGGTTTCTAAAGGTGGCACCAATTAAATAATCACTATCCAATAGTTGGTGTGGTATCTTTCATATTTGAAATAGTCATTAACAAATATGTAACACCAAGCTTGCATCGACCAAGTCTTAGCATGAGTCAATTCAGATAATAAATTAGTTTGACAAAGTTGTCAACTTGTTTAATCATTTCCTTACACATATTTTACAGATGTTGGTTCAAGCTCAAAGACATGGAATTTTTATTTTTACCAAGCCAAATAAGATTCCAATAAAGGCATTGACTAAGTCTTCACCATATATTGACTTAATACAATGAGCTATATTGTAGTATATGTGCTCCACTATGCATGGCAACAATAGTAAAAATTGACCTCTCAAAATACAATCATCATATGTCATATATTCGGCCTTTGTTCCAAATATTGTGCTACCTTTGAATATGTTAAATAGCTCTTAACATTTATTTAAGGCTTAGTTCCTTATGCTATAATAATACACAATAGGTTATGCCTTTCCTCATGCATTATGCCTCCTCTTTGAGCATAATTCAACTCCTCTCCATGTGTTGGAACAAACACAATGAATGTTGGTTTAAATGCATTTCATATAAGTATCTAACCACAACATTTTACTCACTTTGAATTCCAAAGCAACACACTATCTTATGCGCATTACCCTAGCAATGTTATAATTTTTCTTACCTCATAGCATGTTTTAAAGTATATAAAGAATGGATTTCATAAGCCTCTACAATCTTGCACTTATATATCTGCTATATTACATAATGGAAATCACTATATATAATAATATATATATATGTGTGTGTGTGCATGTGTTATATGTTAATTCACATATGTATGTCCACACAAAGAATATTCTTTGTTATTTAAGTAAGTATAAATACTTACTTATGTGAATATATATATATATATGATTATGTATATATATTATCATATACATTTATATATATTCCGACTTACAAACTCAAAGAATACATCAATAGATACTTGAATGGACACATCCAATTTATCATTTCCTTTGAACAATATGTGTGTGTATATACTGTTGGAGCCAAAAAATCCACCCTGCTTATTTTTACACACTTCTATTTTCACCCATCCTCCCACACTCACCATATGTTCCATCTCCATTTCATAATGGCTGACACTAATATAAACTACCAAATATGGCCCTTGATCATAACACTAAAGTGAATTCCCTATCTGAATTATTCTCATAACAACACATGGAATGTCACCAAGACAATGCTATATTGAAGAGAGTCTCACCATACTCTCTTCGACATGAGTAGAAAGGGATGATGTGAAATGTAGATGAGACTCCAAAATTTCTAAGAGACATATTCAAATATCTTCTCGCCAACCTAAAGAATGATGTGTCTAAGAGACTTGGACATCTCGAGGAGAAAATCTAACATCTCTTACCAATAAATCATATGGAGTACTCAACATTCAAGAAAAATAAATTCTCTCAGACATTAAGAGATTATCATAAAATAAATGATAATTCATTGGTAAAATAGCACAAACAAACAACAATGTGTCACATTTCATCAACCCAATAATGAGGAGAAGTAAGAGAGCTCTCTATCATCTCAAGCAGAAAATATCTATGGTATTACAGAGGGCATTGAATAGACATTGGACAACATCCCTAACAACTGGTAAGGTCAGAGACACAAGTATATCAAGAAACATTATAAAGTCTGAAATTTTGGCAATAAGCAACACACGTTACTAATGAGGGCAAGATATATCGAGAGGCGACCACAGGTCTCCACATGTAACAAGGTCGAGCAGACACTGGCTGGGCAAAGTGGGCTATCGCTTAAAGGGAAGAGAGATGAGGTTATAACGTTAATAAGGTATTTACTCTGGAAAGAAATATCCACCACCCCAATGTGTAATCTCTGTAAGTGAAAAGAAACTAGCCAGCCATCAAGAGATCCCAACACTAAGAGAGAAATTCAAATGTCTCTCAGACATTTCAAGATGATCAAGGATATATTGAAGAGAGATATAGATCAAGCAGATTAAAAGTCTTCAAAAATAAGGGAAATAACACCGACATTTTGAATTGATTGTCAATAAAGAGTCAACCACCATTAATAAAAGTAAAAGCTTGATAGGAAGCAGGGAAAAGTGCCATTTATGAAACCGTGAGCTGGCCCTGAAAGTAATGTGAATTTTGATGGAATACAACTCTATAAATGAATCAAAACTGCCACAAATTGTAGAAGCTGAGTATCCGTGAGTATAGAGTTGGATGAAGGAGAGCAGATCAAAACTTCTAAAGCATCGGGTCTGCAAGTACATCTTGCCCAACTAAAAAAAGTAGCCTCTGAAGTATTGGCTTTGAAGTATAGCACAAGTAGGGTTAAAATGGATAAAAACCTAGAGAAAACAAGAGCAAAGAGGCAAAAAATAGAAAGCAGGCCACTAAACCAAGACTTAATAGACCAATGTCCTGGTTCTAGGCCAAAAGCAAGGATAATAGCTCAATTAAACCCATCATGTGAGACCCTAGAGGACAAACACAAGAATTTTGGAGATGTGTAGACTCTGTATAGGGGTTATGATTTATTCATTTATCACTATAGGAAGAAGTACAGATATAGCCCAGTTTCAAACCCGTGGAACCTGAAATTAGGATAACTTGTGATGCCCAATGTTTTTGTGAACGTAGAATTAATTAAAGCACTAGAAAAGAATTATAATCCCAAAACGAGGGAAATTCACTTGCACAATGGGTCACAGTTCATGATTATAACACGAGATTATATTTGTATGATTTTCCAATTGGACACCTCCCTGAAGATAAAATTGTGGATGAGAGACTTGTTGGAAGAGTATCACTCTGTGGATACAAGATATAAGAGGTGGAAGTTTCCTCTGCATAGGCCCAAAGATCTAGGGAATTAACCTAGGATATTTTCTAGTGATGAAAGGCCCCCATTCTCTGTAGATTTGTTTGAAGAATACTATCAATACACATACTATTTAGCTGGCCAAGTATTGGGTGCTAACATGACTATATCTCCCATGGTTCTGGATATGGACATTCAAATCCAAGATGCCAGGCCCTATGACTATGTTGAGTATCTATCTGAGGGAATTAATAGTGCTCTTAATGCTATTAAGAACAATAGTGATGCTATCAACTTCAAACACTATTCACTTCTTATGCATATGATATTGTATGAAGGGAAAGTGATGGGAATATGAGGAGAATAGTTGAGAATAAAGGATTTGGATAGTGATGGGAATTCTAGATCAATGCAAATGTGGACATGAGTCTGGGATAGTAGATGTGGGAGATCTCACTACTTGTTCTTTGAAGAGCATTTTATCAAACCTTTGTACAAATTTCTTGGCCATAAATGTGACTATAATCTATCCCCAGAAGTAAAGAGGTTTCTTTGACCAAAGAAGAAGAGCAATGATGGAAAGATAAATCAGAATTGGGGAGAATGGTATGCATTTGTAGATTGTACTATCATTAGAGTATACGGATTTGAGGAAGCACCACATTTACTGCCTAAGACTGTGCTAGATAGGGTTGCATATCTTGAGATCATAAGACAATTGTCTTATTCAACCTCCATGCATTTGAAAAGCTATGGAAGGAAAACTTTCATGCCTTCGACTCTTTGTTTTGGTGAGTTTACTATTATTGTTGATACAGGGTATGACTTGGTTGGAAGAAAGTTAAATTATTATGGCTTGAAAGTGGGAAATAAGAGAGAAAAATTTGACCCTGAGAATTTCATCTATGATGCCAAGATTTCTCAAAAACTGAAAGGATACAAGCATGAGTTCCATGTTGATGATGTCATCAGGAACTATGCTGAAAGCTAGGTGATCATGAGAACAAATGTATACAATAGAATTTTTGTAGCTAAGGCTTAGAGAATGAATACTAACCCATCCTATGTGGAAGCCTTTCATGAAATTCAAGATCCTATGGAAAGAGTTGAGCAATTGCTCCTGCATGAAGAAGAAATAATAAAGGATATACCTCTGGTGGAATTTGAGAGAAGAAATGTTGGCTCTAGGAGGCAAGCAAAAAATATAACAACGCTGGGCCATTTGTCACCACAACCTACTCCAGAGGTAAGCTTCTCAGTTGACACCCCAATCATGGTTGAAGATGATACTGAAGGGGAAAAGAGGTCATACAGATCAACACTCATGTCATTCCCCAATATGAAATGCCACTAGAAAGGAGTGTGATTACCTTTGAAGCTTCCAATGAGCTATCTGATGATGTGAGACACCATGCCAGTTAGGACTTCATTGCAGATGGAATTTGTCCAAACTTCTGAATTAAAACCTTTCATCTATGAGTATAAGGGAAAGGTGGTAAGGGAAAGGCTAAAATAAATTGTCCCTAAAAAGGAAGTGTATGCTTTGAAAGAGCTTCAACATGAAATTGATAGAGAGATGAAGAACATGACTGTTGAGAGAGGAAGAGCATTATTGCAAAAAGTTGGGGTTATGCTCCTTCTAGGATGGGATATCAGTTTAGCCATTGTATTTTACAGTTTTTTGAAGAGAAAGAATAAAACCTTGCACTTGGCAGATAAAGCTAGTGATAAGATCTACATTGGATCAAGATATAATATTGATAATACTACTTTGTAGATATGGGCACTTTACCCACCAGGAAAAAAATCTTCCCTTGTTGATCATGATCAAATTTTTGGACATCTTTTGGTGCAAAGAGTAGGAGAGATATATCCTATAGAAACTATTGATTTGAATGTGAATGCAGCCAAGTTCACAAAGGATCAAATTCAAAAACTAGTAAGGGATAACAAGGGACTAATAGAAGAGAATGAGAGGGTAAAACATGAGTTGATCAGCTACAGAGATAGACTACCTTCTTCCTCAAGGATTTTTTCCCCACTAGTTGAACATGAAAGAAAGGTGCTAGATTCAATGTTAGAAACTACCTACTGGAAATGTAGACATGAGAAAGTTTAGAAGGAATAAGAAGAGTTAAAAGGAAATCTCAAAACCACCATCTTTGAAATGGCATCATAAATAGTTTGCATGAGGTTTGAAGATATGTATAAGCATGTTTAACAGGTATGGCATATTCATGACAAAACACATGCAACACTATTAGAACATAACAGATTGAATGACAAAATGAAAGAAGTGGAGTCCCACATCATATCAAATAAGGAAGATAACACTATTGTGCTGCAAGAATATCAAGAGCTTGTGAAAGCACATAAAGACTTCCATAACATCTTGACATAGGAGTTAAGTGACTTTAGTGAGCCACTGAGTATGGCCTGCCCAACTTCTTTGAGGAAACATAATTGAAAGATCAGGATACATGGAAGGATGAGATAGCCCACTATTTTCTAGTTGTTCTTGATGCAATCAATGATGAAGATGAGGTCCTTAAGAAAACACATGAACAACTTGGAAGAATTTTTGAATTGGAGTATGCCATGAAAGATATTATACATAATGCAGATACTTATGCCAAAAGTGGGTACATTGAGCATTTGTCTAAGATTAACTCATTCATTGCACAGGCCAAGTAAGAGAGAAGTGACTGGAGTTTGATGGTTTTGGATACACGATCATGGTGCATGAGCCTTGAACAAATCTTAGGTGATCATAGGTGCTTGTTGGAGATTAACAGACTATAGTGAATCCACCAACAAACTCTTAATATTTTTATGTTTATTCTAATTATTTTTTAGTTATGAAGCGATGTGACTTTTTGTAAAAGGGTCTAGAGCTTGTTGCTTCCCATACAAATAGGGAAACCAAGGCCCGATTTTGAGATCATCATCATATCATATCATATTCCATTCCATTAGAGTAAGAATTAGTAAGAAGATAGATTGCACAATCTGCCCATCCATATCATATCAAAACACTTATGTTATAATGCTTATATTTTTAAGTAATACAATGGAGCATACTATTCATAATCCGTAATCTATTTTTCAGTGTTCAATTATTGTGTCAATTTTCATGCTTATTTATTACTTTGTTGTTTCCAAAGTGGTCTTTTCAAGTTATTTAAGTCTGTAATATTTATCAAAACACATTTTTTATTACTATGTGGATGCTTTGATTGGTTTCTCGTTGATGTGAATTAAAATTCCTTTCAAATAATTTACTTTAATTGGTCCCTGCCCAGGGTTAAAATCCTTTTAGAGAAGTTGTTATGATTGGTTTCCATTAACTTAAGAATTAAAGGTCCTTTCATGCTTTCACAGTAACTTGAGGGGATATCACTGGTTTGTTAAAGAAGAACACTGTAATAAACAGACTTGCACGTTTGCACAAGGTGTAGACATCTCAAGTGCCTAGTAATTCAAGTTAACTTGAATAATAGGTTACTTATCTTACAAACCTATATCCATTCCATAATCACCATCCACTCATTCACTCCATCCACCCAATAGGAGTAGGCACTAGTCATACTTAGGATACTACATACAAAATACAACTCACAATCTTGAATTTTCAACTACTTTCAATAGGAATTAGCTATCAAAGCTCTGCATCTACTCCGCCCTCATGTACCATAGTGAGTAGATTGCCAATTTAAGAACCACATCCAATTTTAAATTTTCCTTATTGTTTAGGTATACCCACCTAGGTCTGGTAGAGCCTGAAGAGTAGAAGGTAATCAGCCTTGTTTACCTCATTCGTGGACCAAAGGTGTATTAAGAGACTTGCACCCTCTTATGGTTTAATAACCTGCACTTTTGAGACCTAACACATACATATATATATATATATACTCTTTTCTAATAAGTGTTAATGCTTACATATGTATATGTATATATATATACAAACATATAAAAATATTAGGGAAATATGATAGTTAAATGATCAATTCGATATCCAGATGATTATGACCATGTGACTACATTTTCTGTAATGTAATATCTTATGTACATATATATACAAAATAATATAGTAACTAATGGCTCTACGGAGATTGAGTTTATAGATATTTCAGATATATCTATACACACATGTATGTGCAGGTATAATATTAACTCGATTCCTATAAAATAATGCACCGTATGGCTATCACACACACACACATATATATATATATATTCAATGATATATACTAATCATCGATAAAATCATGCAAGAAGAAATCCACATATGGTGCTTACAGTAACATAAGGAATAACCTTCAAGTTCAAAATAGGATAAACATCACAATGCTACGAATTCAATAGTAATCAAGACCCTTACTAATGCAGACACTTTATGCCAAGGATGACTTACCAACTTCCCACTAAATGACTCAACTCAATTATTCTACTATGGTGTGTGTATGCTCAGATATTTTTTGTTACCAGTTACCTAACCAAGTACTTCTCCTAAGTGATACTTCCCCTCCGCCTGGAGGAATGAACATATACCTGCATCCAACTTTCACAAGAATATGATAGTTAGCTATTCACAAAACATGCATTACACATAATACATCTCCATATTTAGAATATTAATTCAATAACCATTCAAACACATATATGCAGTACTTTTCACACAACATCAAATGTGATAACATACATTCATAATGCATTGATAACAAGTGCAAGCACAATTTATTCATCTCCATAATTCATATTACATTCATATATTTCTACTCCACATATAATAAAATAGTAATACAATAATTGAGGTAACAAGAGGGTGACAAGTTGTTATTGAGAGTAAAACCTCATAAGAGTTCCATCAAATTTGGGAAGTACTCAAAATTAGCTCCACGCTACATGTAGGACCTTTTGAGATTCTTGAGGAAATGAATCCGGTAGCTTATCGAATTGCATTGCCACCAACTCTTGTCAAGATGCATAGAGTCTTTCATGTTTCTTACCTAAGGAATTATATACCAGGTGATAATCATGTGATTGATTGGAATGCTTTATAGGTACAAGACCCTAGAGTGGTAATGCTCAATCCTATCAAGGTGCTCAAAACATGTAAGCATCGCTTACGTAATAGGGAATTTTTGCAATGCAAAGTCCAATGGGACCAAAACACAGAAGACTCTACCACTTAGGAAGATAAGAAATGATGAGAGCAAAGAAAGGAAAGAAGACATACCATGATTCCTGCACTAGTTGGCCTCCCGAATTGATGGACTACCTCTGCTATATTGGAGCATCCAGAATCCTTGCCATCATAAATTGACAATCGTAAAAGCAAGATCCCCAAAGGAAAGAATATGGTAAGGGCTAAGAGTGCAAATGACGAAAAATGAACCGTAATTTCCTATTTATACCCCCCTAAACCCTAATTTTTTACCTTGGAAACCCTCCTAGGTTAAAATTATGAGCACCCAAAAACATCTAGAACCATAAAAAAGGGCCTATAGCTTAATTTTTCATTCTCTACACATCTAAATGATAATAAAACCTTTGTCAATTTAGCCCAACTTTGAAATTATTTTTCTGGCTAACCTCTCGAGGGCAAGTCTATATCGTATCATTCTTCTGCTAACCAATACTAGGCCTCGCTAGCATATAATTTTCTTCAAATCTTGATTCCAATATCAAATTTGAAACAAAGCAACTAGTCTCCTTTGTCTCAAAGAGTGTTAAAATGTGCATTACGAAAAAGACCCAATGTGATTTCGACACACCTTGAGTGACATTTTTCATCAATACATATATCATTAATCTAATTTCATTTCTGCACATCATTTACACTGTCAAAACTCCTATTTCCTATTAATTGAATAACTTTCTCATTACTACTCCTACTATTTTTATTACAATCTAATCCCTTGTTCCCTCCCAGTTCTCAAATAAACATCAAATTATTTAACACTATGCTGCTAATATACCCCATTCATTCAAATCACCAAATCATTGTCACACAGCTTTCCACTAAATCATCTCTCCCTCCCAAACTCTGAATACCAAATTAAATATTCAGATGCATTCAATGATGGTCATAACAAATAAATAATATAACTTTATTTGTAAATTCAAACATGACCTTGCACGTTCATCTCAAAATATTAATTAATTATTCAATTAATTAATTATCCTCACCCTCCTCTTTGATTGAGAAAATTACGATCATTAATTTCTCACTCTAATTGGTTGACTAACTCATCTATTCTTCAATCCCACTAGCCACTCAACCTGATTCCTCAATCCCACTAACCACTCAACTTGATTTCTTCAATCCCATGGATCATGTAGTCTAATTCCTTTGATTATGCAATTAAAATCATTAATTAAATCAATCAGAGAAGTTAATTGGCCAATCTATTTCCTCACAACGGTTCTCAACCATCGATCATGATCTTTTACTTCTAAATCTCGATCATTCATCTCCAAACATGATATTTATAAAACAATCTTCTATCTTCTCACAAATCATCTAGAATTTTCATATGAAGCATTGAGCAATTAATCCTTGAGCATATTAAGAATTATTATCTTATTCTAGTTCACCATTAACACACTTTGAAGCTTTTGCAAAACAAAAAATGGAGGGTTTGTATTGATTCAAATGCAATTCAACATCAATACAAATTACACTTCAACATGGTATGGTAACATTTTAAGGTTTTGGATTCAATTTATGTTATCTTTAGGATTACATTATTTGTTGAGTTTTTTAATTTTAAAACTCCATTTCATGAGTATGGTTGGAATGAGATATTGTTTGAATTGATTTTTTTTTATTCATTTGTTATTTTCCTATGCTATATTTCCCCCTTACATCTCCTAATCCATCTCCCATCACAAATTTATGATTCACTTATCCTTGAAACACATACACATTGTTGAAAGAGTTTTTCCCTTGGTCTCCTTGTGTTGTGTAGCATGGCACTTGGGTTCATGGCATGGCTTAACCACCTCTTATGGATCTTGGATCTTGTATAAATATAGCAGTTGTATCAAGCATTGGCAGGTTGATCTTTTGGTGCAACAACAACCACCTATGCCACAACTAGTATCAGAGACGAGGTCACAGGGTTGAACCCCTCACTTGCATTGGAGAGGGTTGTTGCAAGAGTTTCACCCTTGGTCTCCTTGTGTTGTGAAGCTCGGTGCTTGGGTTCATGACATGGCTTAACTGCCTCCTATGGATCTTGGATCTAGTATAAATCTAGCAGTTTTATCAAGCATTGACAAGTCGATCTTTTGGTACAACAATAACCACCTATGCAACACACACCTCCACCTTATTAGCCTCCATCTCACAACACAAACAATAATCCCATCCTTAACACACTTTTTCAAAATGTTTCATCCCTCCAAAAAGAAATTGCTACATTGAATCAAAATCACAATGGCCAACCTGCACAACACATCAAAACCAACCCATTATCCTTGGAGATATTGAGCACAAATGCCACAAGGTATAGAGGTTCCTAGATTTGAGAGATATGGTGATAAAGGAGATC
>VDFB02075057.1:0-24254 GCA_007258455.2 Sequoia sempervirens
ACTTTTGTAGCTAGGAAACTTGACACTCTCCTGACTAAGGATCTCATGTAAAAAATTGCCAGTGGAACAATCATTTACATCATCTACGGAAAGAAATTTTACGATAGATTCATCAGTTGAAAACATAGGTATATCAGGAGGTTCAGATAGATCCCAATCGATGAGATCGGGATATATTAGTGGTAGCGGGTCATTAGGTTGCATGAAATCGGCTATGGTTATGGTCCTAACGGAGGTGTTTATAGGATCCGAGGTATGAGGTAGACCAATGATGGTATTGTCCTCACGATAGTCTTGTTCGATTAAATCTGACTCGGTATCACTAGAATCATAGTTGCGTTGTAGTTTAGATTCATGTGGTTGGGTCTCTGAACTTTCTCCTTTGATTAGAGTAGGCATATACTTGTGTATCACATCAATCTATTTATCCCTCCAGAATTCATCATTATGGATGGTATCCCATTCATATTCTCCAGAGTCTGTGTCAGAGTTATTATCGATGAAATTCTGAATTGTTGTTAAGCATGCTTCCTTTGGATCAGATCTTTCTTGCAACGTGAGCACGATATTATTCAATTGTTTGGATGTTGTTTCCTTTGAGCTAGTATAATAGCCTAGTCTTGTTTTATCTTTTGCAGCAAGTCCTGGAGGATCAATAGGCTCAACTACTCCTTTTCTTTTTCTGATAGGACCATTACCCTCATAGCCCATCTTTTGCATGATTGAATATCCCTTACCATATTTATTTGTTGGTAACTTGATATTAAGAATTGTTTCATCTTCATCTTCATCTCTATAGAGCCATTTGAGCATTTCGCTATCCTCAGGATCTTCCATTGGGAATTTCTCCTTGATAAATTGTCCATTGAATTTTGTGATTGGTTTTGTCGCTAATTGTGTTGATGTTGACGCTGCAGATATCTGATGGTGTATGATAGAAGGTTGTCCATGTGACCGAGGTGACATAGGAAGATTAGCCAGACAGAGAGAATATTCTCCTACGCCATTATCCTTGAAACGTAATTGCTTATCAAAGGTTTTGGTTAGTTGACTGATTTGTGTATCAACTTTTGGAGAAGTGCTAGTAGTCACTTCTCAATTGTTAGGAACCAAAGTGTCTTGACTAGCTTTAATGGTAGCACAAGTTTGACTGTGAGAATTAGCGGCTGATATTGTGAGCTCCTATCCATCATAAGGAAACTTAAGACACTGATGATATGTAGACGGTACAACTTGCATGCCATGGATCCAAGGACGACCCAATAGGATGTTGTACGCGAGGTCACAGTCCAATACTTGACAGAAAGTATTTTTGATAACGGGTCCCACTCTGATTGGTAGCATGATTAAACCCTTGGATGCTCTTTCTTCATCATCATAGGCTTTAATGGTAATCTTTCTTCTGGGATCAATGGAATCCTCAGAAAATCCTAAAGCCCGAATTAATTTCATGGTACATATATTCAAACCAACACCTCCATCTATTAGAACTTGTCTGACACGAAACTTGTGGACCATGACTTCTAAGTATAATGATGAGTTATGGGGATGTGTCATAGAAACATCATCTTTTTCGGAGAATGAAAGGCATGTGGGTGAGGAAAAATGTCCCACCATGGCTTGAAATTGATCCACATTCATATCATCGGATACAATTGTTTCGATGAGGGCTTTGTCTATAATTTCTTTATGCGTCGGGGAAATCTTCAGAAGCTCCAAGATAGAGATCTAGGCAGAATTTTTCCAAGTTGATTGATTAAATCATATTGATGTGACAACGATGGCACAATGGATTTTGAAGGAGCACCTTTTAGGACAACTCTAGCTTCCGCCCTTGTTGTTACGTTAACTTCTTGATACTTCGCTTTCTCTTTGAATTTTATAACATTAACCCGCTCCTCATCAGTGTAGATATGATTGATTATATGCTCATCGATATGATTCACATTCTTTCCCGAAGACTCACCCTTTTGATAGTTGGGCAAAGGATTTCAAAATGCTTGGTGGTCTTCGTTTGATTGTTGATTCCCTTCTATTGTGACAATGTCTTTGTCGATTAAATCCTGAATAGCATTCTTTAAGGCTTGGCAATTATTCATATGATGGCCTTTACATCTATGATATTCACAATAGTACGCATCATTCCATGATGGCGGCATCACACTAGGTTCGAAGTTACGTTGATGCGGTAGGGTAATGACGTTCTTTGCCATTAAGTCTTTAAGGGCGGATTCCAGAGATTGTCCCAACGAAGTAAAATTTCTTTTGTTGGAGAAAAATGAAGATCGCTGTGGATTCGTGTTTGATGTATTTCCTAAGGTATTGTTATTGTTGTTTCCATGATACCCTTAATTGTTGGTATTATTCTGATTTGGAACAAAAGTTGGATTTTGGTTATTCCTTAGAGGAGGAGGGGAGTTGTTTCCCTGATTTGTAACCGAGTTGAAATTGTTGTAGTTGTTGTTGCGAGGAACACTAAGAACAACTGGCTTAGCTGAGACATGATGTGCATCCACAACACCATCATTCACCATGTTTTTGTTGCGAGTCCAAAATCTAGATTTTTCATTGTGGTGATTTGAGGAGCTAGGATTGTCTTTATCAAGTTTGATTATCCCTCTCTGGACTAATGCATTTTCAATTGTGATTGCATTTTCAATAATTTTCTAAAAAGAGGGAGGACAATGAAGATTTAGATGATAACTCATCTCTTGATCCAAGCTATTTATGAATGTAGTGATCTTTTCCTTTTCAAGAACATGACGTGGATATCTGGCGAACAATCTTCTCCATCTCTAAATAAATGTATGAACGATTCACCAGATTTTTGCTTGGCCTTGCATAGATCAATCATTGTGATTTGGTGTTGTATGTTATAGGAATATTGAGAGATGAACTCGTTGATCAATTCCTCAAATGTTTTGATAGGCGGTGTAATTTTTTATAACCATTCCATAGATTGGCCTTTAAGACTTCATGGGAACAAACGCATCAAGTATGTATCCTCATGAGAAAATTCTAAAGTCATGTTTCGAAAGTCTCTAATATGGTCAATGGGATCTGATTTTCTGTTATAATGATCAAACTTTGGAATTTCACAATGCTTAGGGAACGGAATCATGTTGAGACGTCGATCAAAAGGATATGGACAAATATCATCAAGAGTGTATGTCTTTGTTGTGGCTCCCCCTTCTAGAACTTTAATTTTCCCTTCTAATGTTTTAACATATTGAGTCAAGGCACTAAGACCAGATAAGGGTGTTTCATCAAGATTACTCTTTATGTTCTCAATGTTAAAGTCATGAGGTAGTTTAGCTCCTTTATCAGCCAGAAACAGGAAATATTTTTGTTTGTCTCATTCTACGAGCCTTTCCACTACTCTGAGAAATTTAGGATATTGTTGGGCTTCTTTAAGGTGGCATTCTTCTTCTTGTTCATCTTCACTATCCTCAAGAGTTTTTCTCAGATCTCTGTTGGAAGCAAACAGATTATTTTCTCTTTCAATCATGTTGTCTTCAAAAAGGGGATTTCGACTTACGCTATAAAGGGGATCACTATTTTCACCTTCTTCTTGAGTTGTTGATGTATGATCTTCTTGCTGAATACCTTCCTTCAGTTTATTGTATTGTGATCGTGTAAAAATAGGCATATGATTTCAAGATGTTCTCCTAAACTTAGATCATAGTTTGATGAGTGCAATCAATGATGATGTTTTAATCTGATAAGATGAAAATCTTATGATATGATCAAAACTATGTTTCCTAATTCGTGGTTGTGGCTTCCAATGATAAAGGATGTCAGAATCCTGTTGGAAGAAGTTGAACCGAGAATTTAGAAGTTTGCGATGGAAAGTGCACTTGTAATATTTGATCTTTGTTTTTGAAGAATGATCAATATATCAAATAGCCTATTTCAACTCACTGAAGTATTTGACTAGGATACGTCGAATATTCGATAGAAGGTTGTGGTATGTAGTTGAAATCAAGAGTTTGATTGTGATTATGTCGTTGAGAGAGAGCTCTTCTTTGAAAATAAGCTCGTGAATCTAGAGGGTCCACAACGTATTCGTCAGTAAATCCTCTAATAAAATCTTGGTATCTATGGAGAAATTTGTGATAATGGAGCAAGATGTGTCGACTCTTGTATAAAAACTTCCTTTGTTGTAAGCTCTTCTTGTAGCCTAGAGTTTTCTTGGGTTTCCTGATCCTATTGGTAATTGACTTCTTATCAAACTCGGTAGATTTCCACTCCCTAGGCATGAGAGAAAATATGCTACTGAATCGGGAATGCTATAAACTCAGATCTGCCAAAAACAATGATTCGGGAAAAATGACAGATGTGCTTTTCTGTTGCCTATATGCGCTTCAAAAACAGGGATATGCGCCAGAGAAATGGTCAAATGTGCTTTAATATATTACAGATGTGCTACTGTATCCTATATGCCGGAAAATGTTTTGATAGTGACTAAAAGCCATTTTTAAGAATACTGAAATATATTTCAAAGCGGACCCCAAAGCGTGTTGGGAGCCAGTTCTAAAGTGCTGATTTAACCCGGTGAATGCACTAAAACAAACCTTATATCGCTAGAATATACCCACCGATGCACTAAAATAGTTTTCCAGATGGCACCTATACAATTGTGAGCAGTTTTAGCTAAAATTTGACATGTTCATTTCGGATGATCTTTTATCTGAATTAGTGTGATTGAAAACACAACAAACACCCTGAAAACAGTTGTTTTTAAGTCCTATACTAAACATCAAGTGTATGTTTCAAAAAAAAAATTCAAAAAGTGTTTTCATAGGTTTTACACATGATAGAAAATTCAATTAGACTCACTCTTAGTACTCAGGTAGGTCATCATAATAATCAACAACCCACATCTTAGGGTGTGTCGACTCCACATATGCCCAGAAGGAGATCTGCAGATGTTGTCTTTTCCAGGCACATACTCAGAGTGACGGAAGTGGATACTAGATCCCCTGATAAAATGGTCCTTGACAGTTATATGGTGAGTATCTTGGGGGTAGATTCTTCCCTCCCTTGCACTATGATTATTATGATGTTCAGAAACTGACTTCGGCTGGATACTACACTAGGTTCGTAGTAAGGATTTCCATTCGGTGGCAATGGCAAATCCCATAGGAGACCTCCAACCTTTAAGAACAAAGGCTTTGGGGATGGTTATCTTTACCTCTTTTGGAAAAAGAGGATTTTCTCTGATTTTCTTTGAATTTTATGGTGAGAATAGCACGGCTTTGGCTTGAACCCACTTGAGTCGTTCCTCTTGGGTGAGTACTTTTTCCCACAAGAGTAGGTCCTCTATAGGATGTAATAAAGCAGTAAAATTGCATGAATGAAAAAGGAAAGTCTGGTATTCTGGTCACCCAGTTAAGGGGAGAGCATAGACCTATTGCCACAAACACAGTAGACACTATTCTTTTTAAAAGCCCAAATCACAATGATCTAAACTATGTGAAGATGTTGCTTCATCGAAAGCATGGGATTCATTTTAACCACAAAATCAGTGTGTGGTGACTATCTTAGATTGCTTTATTTTAAATCCATGTCTATCCTAGGGTTGCTTCCTTTTTAAAACCAGCTGTGACTATCCTAGATTGATTATTTTTAAGCCAGAAAAAGGTTCTATCTATGGAAAGCATCGGACTTAGAAACACATGCGACAAAAGATCCTTGTGCACCACAAAAACAAATAAATGTGCTAAAAAAAAAAATATTAGTAAATGTTCTACAAAAGTCCTATGCTTGATCACGAGTGAGCAGAGGAAGCTTCTTCAAATGATCAACTAAATGATCAAACCACAAACTTAGCACAACTTCTCTCAAATACCCCTTAAATGGACTTTGTCAATCCACTACTCCTTCAAGGAAATGACCCAACTCACCTAGGGTTCTTGTACTCAACACAACCAAGGGCTTGGAATTACTTTGAACAAGTTCCAAATGACCAAACTAGGCCACAACATTCTAATTAGCACTTAGGAAACTCCATTTGTTCATCACTCATACCACTAGGCCTCTTTAGCCTTGAATGCTTGTAACACTGCCTGATAGGACAGTCTAAACAAAATCCACCCACAAGCCTATACCAGGCTTAAACTACTGAATTTAGGAAACTATTATATGCCTCTACAAGACCCCAAAGTCTCACCTTTTGACAGTGGATGGAAGAGTAACCATGGACCAATGTACCGTTGTCTCCAAGAGGCCTAATTTGTTGATCACAACAGGATTTTGATTACCTAGGCTCTCCCCTTCACCCCAAAGCCTTGATTTAGACTCCTACAGAATAATTACAACCATTTTCAACATTCCTAAGTGCCTCTTTAAGAAAAATCCACACAAAACAAGCAAAACTCACTTTTTGCTTCACCAATTAGGCCTGTCACATGAAGATGCCAGACCTAGTTCAATGCATAAAATCCTCCACACACCTTTCCATTCTCCAAAACCAAGGAAATATGAAAATTTACACAAATACCTTCCATCCCACCGAGAATCAACATTTTTACAATGTGGAGATGGAAGGAAGAGCCATTTTCAACCAAAACCCTTGTTTTGAGGGTTTCAGACTTGCCCTTGCTAAAATGGCTATAACTTTTTCTATACTAAATGAAATTATGTCAAATCAACTCCAAATGAAAGCTGACACTCTCCTCTTTCCAACCATAATAGGGTTGAGATCGTACAGGTCGTACAGAGGTCGTACCACTTGTTTTAGCAACAATTTACACACATAAATTTCCAGAAAACAACCACTTTTTTCATTAGAACTTCAAAGAAAATGATTCAACAACCATTCCTCAACCATGAGAGGCTTATTTAACATCCAAAAACCCTTCCCAATGTCCTCCAACTAACATTTTAATTAGGTGGACGTTGGAAACCAACTTTTTACCAATTAGACCCCTAATTGCCTAGTTTTTCACTTTTAACAATTTGTTGACAATAAGTACATTATTATGCAACCTTTTGTATTTTTTGAACTAACTAACATCAAAGACCCCTAATTACATCATTAATGGGCTCAAAGGCCTTATTCAATCATTAAATGACTCAAATACGCCCTAGTTTCCTAGTGCCTTCCTATTGATGCTGAATTTTGAAAATGTGTGTAGTGGGTGCTCCTGCACCATACACCCTGGCTTAAAATTATTCCAAGTCTCTTGGAAGTCTTCATCTACAAAAAACCTGGATCACCAACCTCTGATGCTCCTTACCTTTCCTTGTAGATGCTTCATCTTGACCTTTGGCTTAGTTTTTTCCATGATCAACAATCCTTTGCTTGCATTGATTCCTTGAACCTGCACTATCAAACTCAGACCTGCACATACACACCCCATCCAACTACTCTCAACATTCTCAACATGTCTATTCAACACCTCACTAAGCTCTTCACCTTTCATCTTGACTTTGGGCTTTTCCTTCATCAGCAAAACTATCAACACAAGGAAGCAACATAGGACTCCCTTTATCCTCTTCCTTCTAACTTCTTTCTTCACAATCTTCCTTAGCTTTCCCATACTCAAAACAACCTGTACAGTAGCATACATCTTCCACACAACCTCTGACCAATCTATTGCACTTTCTTTCTTCTCCATCACAGTTGGAGACTCCTTAAATTCTTTTTCTCTGGCCTTCACTAGGACATTCACCAACAACTCTTTCCCATTAGTTCCTTTCAATTCTAAAACCTCAGTCATTCTCATTTGTTCATCCTCTTCACCATTCAAGGTGACTGTAATGTGCTCATCATCTACACACTCTTCTACAAACTCACTTACTATCATTTGAAATTCTTTTTCACTCACCATCTCTTCTTCTTCCCTATCTTGTTCTTCATCCATGAAGCCTTCATTAGCATCTTCAAATTCATCTTCTTTTTCCTTCATCTTCTTGGTATCTTCAAGTTCCTTTAGCATCAATTTGTGCATCAACATCACTGCATCATTTACCTCTATATCTTCTGATATACAGTCCACTGTGTCTACAACCTTTGTCTTCTTTCCATCTGCATTTTCCTTTAAGGGACACTCCACTGCCCCAATCATGATCTTTTCATCCTTTTCAAGCCTTTCATGGCTTTCTCCAACCTGCTCACTTGTCTTGACTGTCTCCATACCCTTTTCCTTCATACTATCAGCCTTCAAGATCTTTGTAACATCAGATCTTTCATCTTTTCTCTTCACACACATCTGCTGCACCTTATTTTTTCCATTATCTATCTCATGCTACTTTCCATCTATTCTTTCTCCCTTAGCATTCTCAATCTTCAAGGATTCCCTGTCATCAGATCTTCCATCAACATGCACTTGTTGTGACTCATCTCCTTTGTCATTATCAGTCTTTTGCTGCTTCTCTTTACTCTTTCCTTCCTATGGATATTTCTTTCCATCTTTAGAGACCTCACTAGGCCCCCCTTGCCTCTCCATTGATGACTGTCTTTCACTTTTATTCTTTTCTTTTTGAGGGATCTCTGTCCCGAATTCTTTTTTGTCATAAATCACTATACCAAACATGTCCTTTGTTTCCTTTACCTCATCCTCTTGCAACTACAAAACTTCTGTCCTTCCTTTGTCTTCATCATACTTTCTATCCTTTTCTTGTGCTCTCAAGGCCTTCTCATCTCTAACCTTCACTGAATTTGTCTCCTCTTGCTCCAAAAACTCTCTTTTTCCACACATGCCTATCCTCCTTTGTGTCCCTTCTTCCTGCAAACAACTCAAGGTGTACCTTTGCCCATCCTTTTCAATTGTATACACATTAAGTCTCCCATCATGTATAGCAAATCTATCAAATTGCCAAACCCTTCCTAGTATCATATGACAATCCCTTATAGGTATAATATCACATAATAGAACATCTTTATAAGGACCAATTTGAAAATCTACAAATGCTTGCTCTCTAACCACAACATGTTGACTATAATTTACCCAATATGCCTTGTAAGGTGATTCATGTTTTAGCCTTGTCAAATGCAATTTTTCAACCATTTCTTCTAAAACTACATTATCCAATGAACCTGAATCAATCAGTACCTTATGTACCTTACCTTTGCATTTGCATCTAGTCTAGAAAAGGGCATTCCTCATTTGTTCTTTCTCATCCAACCTTCTAAAGTCCATTGTATCTTGTATCTTCAAATGATTCAAGCCAAATGCTTCTTCAATCTTCAATAGATCTACTTCCTCACTTTGATACCACTCTGATGTAGAGTGGGAAGGGGAAGCTTCTTTAAATGATCAACTAAATGATCAAACCAAAATTTTTACACAACTTCTCTCAAATACCCCTTTAAGTGGACTTTGTCAATCCACTACTCCTTCAAGGAAATGACCCAACTCACCTAGGGTTCTTGTACTCAACACAACCGAGGGATTTGAATTACTTTGAACAAGTTCCAAATGACCAAACTAGGCCACAAAATCCTAATTATCACTTAGGAAACTCCATTTTTGCATCACTCATACCACTAGGCCTCTTTAGCCTTGAATGCTTGTAACACTGCTTGGTAGGACAATCTAAATAAAATCCACCCACAAGCCTATATCAAGCTCAAAATACTGAATTTAGGAAACTGTTATATGCCTCTACAAGATCCCAAAGTCTCACCTTTTGACAGTGGATGGAAGAGTAACCATGGACCAATGTACCGTTGTCTCCAAGAGGCCTAATTTGCTGATCACAATAGGATTTTGATTACCTAGGCTCTCCCCTTCACCCCAAAGACTTGATTTAGACTCCTATAGGATAATTACAACCATTTTCAACATTCCTAAGTGCCTCTTTAAGAAAAAGTCACACAAAACAAGCAAAACTCACTTTTTGCTTCACCAATTAGGCCTGCCACATGAAGATGCCAGACCTAGTTCAATGCATAAACTCCTCCACACACCTTGCCATTCTCTAGAACCAAGGAAATATGAAAATTTACACAAGTACCTTCCATCTGACTGAGAATCAACATTTTTACAATGTGGAGATGGAAGGAAGAGCCATTTTCAGCCAAAACCCTTGTTTTGAGGGTTTCAGACCTGCCCTTGCTAAAATGGCTATAACTTTTGATATACTCAATGAAAATTTGTCAAATCAATGAAAAATGAAATTTGACACTTTCCTATTTCCAACCATACCATGGTTGATCCCGTACAGGTCGTACAGAGGTCGTACCACTTGTTTTAGCAATAATTTACACACAGAAATTTCCAGAAAACAACCACTTTTTTCATTAGAACTTCAAAGAAAATGATTCAACAACCATTCCTCAACCATGAGAGGCTTATTTAACATCCAAAATCCCTTCCCAATGTCCTCCAACTAACATTTTAATTAGGTGGACGTTGGAAACCAACTTTTTACCAATTAGACCCCTAATTGCCTAGTTTTTCACTTTTAACAATTTGTTGACAATAAGTACATTATTATGCAACCTTTTGTATTTTTTTGAACTAAATAACATCAAAGACCCCTAATTACATCATTAATGGGCTCAAAGGCCTTATTTAATCATGAAATGACTCAAATACCCCCTAGTTTCCTAATGCCTTCCTATTGATGCTGAATTTTAAAAATGTGTGTATTGGGTGCTCTTGCCAATGCTCACAAACTCATGAATCTTCAAAATAAAATGTAGCCTAATTTTGTTTTTTGTTTTCAAAAATTTTTAACAAACTAAGTTAGTATATGTATACGGTTCTATAGATCGCCAAAGCGATTACGGATGCTTACTTAATAGTCCACAGATGTCTTAGAAAAATACGTATAAACTTTAAAACTGGATGCACTTCCAGAATTTGTAGTATGCACTAAAATGGAAAATTTTGTCAAAAATCTGAATTCCAAAATGCGAGATCCTATCAGAAAACCTGCAAGTAGATGTTAAAAATGGGGCAAGGCCCCACGGTGGGCGCCAATAATGTGTGGTCAATTTTGTAGACATTAAATATGTAAAAATGAATGAATAAACACACCAATAAGACATTATATAAAAAATACAACATTAAAATGATAAAAAAATGCAAACTCACACATCCTCTTATCGATAAGTCATCCTATCGTCCTCTATCTTTCAGTATTTTCATTGATTCCAAATTGCCTCGGATGTATGCTAGGGCTCAATGAAATTCTAAAGAAATAGATTGAATATGAAATGCACATAATACTCTATGCTAAGAGATGATTTTCTTGAAAAATGAAAGACTATTGATGATGCTATGAATAATAAAACTAGAATGCTATAATGCTAGAATGCAATTAATCTCTAATTACTCTGATGTGTGTTGTGTAACCCTTGCTTGGATTGGTTGTGCTATTTATAGAGTTTTTCAAAAGCTTCTTATTGGTTGATATGATCAACGATTGTGAAAATTCCTAGCAGATCGAACGGTTGAGGATGGATAAGACTGAAGAAAAATAGAAGAAAGCAGAAAGCAAGATTTGTTTTCTTTTTCTATAAAAGAGGTAAGATAAGATGATAAAGATGATTTATAAAAATCATCTTTTTGTGAGATTATGGAGATTTTTGAAGAAAATAAATAATGAATTATAAAATTCAATTATTTATTTATGGGTGACACAGAGATTCTTCTTAAAATAGAATATTTACCCTAGATTTGAAGAATAATGGAAGATTTCATAATTAAATAAGAATATTTAATTATGATTCGAAAGATATGGAAGATATTTAATTAAGCTTTTTGAGAAGTGGTATGTAAATGAAATTAATTAAATGAGATATTTAATTAATCTAGAAGAAATATTTGAAAAGAAATAATTAAATTTAATTAAATAAAAAAGACTTAATTAAATTCAAAAGTGATAATTAATTAAAATAAATAAAGTGCATTTATTTAATTAATCAAGTGGACATATGAATATGAAATAATTAAATAAAAGTCGATTTATTTAATTATGACAGAAGAATAAAATGAATGAACAATATAATTAAATTAATTAAATTTAATTATATGTAGAAGACTTTAGAGAAATTAATTAAATAATAAATATTTAATTAAATGCCAGGATTAATCAGATATGACCAATTTTATGCATCTACAATAGGTAATGAATAAAATGGATTTGAAGAAGGTAGGTGAGAGGAATTAGGGTTTGGATTCCTATATATAGGCATGTAGGGGTCATTTTTAAGTCATTTTCACCCTCTTAGTTCTTGATTTTTAGACCCTCTAGAGTGATCAAAGCATGAAGGAGTTGTAGAGATGACAAAGATTGTGAGGGTTATCCACCATGCAAAGAGAGTCCATCAAAACCAAATGCCAACCATAGTACTTATGATGGTGTTGCAAGTATGTGAAGATTGGTGTTGTCATTGATGTCAACAATATTGTGTTTTCATTGGTGTCAACTGTATGTGTTGAGGGAGATTGGTGTTGAAGATGAACAATTGGTGTTGTCTATGCTTTGAATTTTTGCATTATGTTGTCATTAGTTAAGCTACTGGTGTTAAACTCTAGTGTTTCTTTGATAAGCTAATACATAGTGCTAAAGATGTTGTGGATCTGTCTTTGGTGCTTGGTTTCCAAGTCCTTTTGAGAAAATTTGATAAAAAGAGGAAATAGTGTGTTGTAGTGTTGTTTTGGGTTACAAAGATATGTTATGTTTTTTCTCCACATTTCTTAAGAGTTGAAGATATACCTATGAGATTTGGATATGTTGGTGAGAGGTGTTCAAAAGTGTTATATTCAAGATATGGTATGTTGGATCATCATAGAATGGAATTTTTGTTCACCAATGTGTGACTATGCATTGCAAAGGTGTCCAGGAGAAATGTTTCTGCCCTGCATTTCTTTGCAATTATGCTTTAGGTCTTATGATTTTGAAGGAGTGTTGATGGTGATGGTAGTTTACCTTATTCAAGAGGATTTGAGGTTTGGTGCATTGGAAGATAGTTTTTCAAGTAACACTATATGGAAGAGCTCTTTGAGTGAATTGGGTTTGTACATTCTTCAAGTGGATGTTGTTGTGAAAGAGTTTGTTGGATTTTAGGATGTTTGAGGAATATTCTAGATAATGTGCAAGTGTGGTGTGTGGTTTGTAATTCATCCTTAGGTTTGAAGCATGTACTTAAAATTTTAATGGTGTTTACATAGGTAACAACTGACCTAGTGTTTACACTACATGCAAAGGATAAATATTGTTTGTGGTAACATGTGGTTTAGTAGTGTTGTTGATTTGGGTCCAAATTATGTTTTGATGTGGTCCACATTCACTTATCTCTTCTATGGAAGTGTTTTGGTGTCGACCTAATTTGAATTTTCACATTTGAGGTGCATTTACAACATTGGAAAGGGTTTCAAGGTTGAGGATGGTATAAGTGTGAGTTGAATTGTTGAAGGAAGACAAGATAGATGAAAGTGTGAAGTATATGATGCAAATTGCAAAGTTTCAATGTGAAAATTTGAGTAGAGCAGTGCGAGCTTTCAAGTGTTGGATTATCGGATGTAGTGAGTAGAAGGTGTTTGCAATCATTCAAATAGACTACAAATCTGTTTGAGAAATTGTGGTGGAATGTTTGTTGCATTGATATCATGTTCTCTGTCCAATATTTCTTCTCTATCTTCTTTATCCATTCCAATAGTGAGCCTTTCTAAACAGTGTATCCTATTCTAGTAGTGAGCCCTTGTAACTAGTTTTTTAATTACTTATATTGTGAGCTAATCCTCACTGTAGTTTTTCCCTCCTTGGGTTTTACACATAAATCTAGTGTTCTCTTGTGTATAGTGATAAAGTTATTTTAGGTTTTGTTATTCGCTTTTCATGCTAATTCATCATAATAGATTAAGGGTTTAATGAATGCATGTGGATTTGAATATTAATGAGGGTTTTGATGTTTTTATAAGATACAAATAACTCACCCCCCTCTCTCAATTGTCTTGTTGATTCAACAATTGGTATTAGAGAAAGTTTCCTTGGAGAAAATCTTAACTGCTTGAGGTAGATCTAGGATGGTGAACAAGAAGGAGATCCCTATGTTTGATCGCATAGACTATGCACTCTAGAAGAAAAATATGGAAGGTTATCTAGTTTACCTAGGATATAATGTTTGATGGTTAGTGAAGACTCAATTTACCATACCTACAACTAGACTGAGCACAAGTGATGAGATCAAGGACTATGAAATAAATGGTAAAGCAAGGTTTGTTCTCTTGAGTATAGTCTTGCAAATTTTGAATTAGTGAAAGTTATGGATCTAAAAACTATTAAATAAATTTGGGATAAATTTGAAAGTATTTATGAAGGATATATTATGGTCAAACAAGCTAACATGCAAAAATTGAAGACCACATTTGAGAACTTGAGGATGTCTAAAGATGAAAACATTACAAGCTATATGAGAGGGTAAATGAAGTGGTGAGATACATCAGAGGTCTTGGAGGAAAGGTCAAAGAACCTAAAGTGGTAAAGAAAATTATTAGAACCCTTACAAAATCTTATAGTTATAAAGTTGTTGCTATTGATGAATCTCAAAATCTAGATCAGTACTCTAGAGATAAATTATATGGATCTATAATTGCATTTGAGATGAGAGAGTTTGGTACTAATAATGGTGCAAAAGTTGAGATTTCTATTAAGGCTAGAAAACTAGAGAAGGTTGAAGGTTTAGATTAGGATGATATTGATGATGTGGAAGCTAACTTTGTGAGAAGGATGAAAAGGGTACTAATAACTACAAAGGTAAATTACCTTTCAAATGTTTCAATTGAGGAAAAATAGGTCATTATGCTTCAAGATGCCAAAGAGTTGTGAAATGAAAAAAAAGAGAAAAAAAGGTAAGGTGATTAGGTATGTGCAGAATCATCATGGAAAAAACAGCCCTTTAAGTGCAAAATTCAAAAATTAGAGTTAGGCAAATTGACTTAAAAAATTGAATAAGCATTCTATATTATTTCAAAAATATGTAAGAATAGAATCTATGTGAAATTGAATGTAGTTTTATAAACTATTAGGTCATTTAAAAAATAATAATCTATTTAAGAGAAAATTCTGAAATTTCAATGGCAAGAGGTAATTCTTAAATTCTCTCAGTGGAAAAATACAGCTCCATCCCACCAATCTCTTAACCACAATAAAATGATAATATTTTTTCATGATTTTTGATATAAGTAGAGGAATCATGTCCATGTGATGCATATTTTTTGTAATTTTTTTCAAGAAATAATTAATCATGAAATTTTTATTACAACTTTTAAAAATATAAAAAATCATCATTTTGTCTCCGACCAATCTTAACTTGGTCAAAACTTCATGAAATTCAATTTTTTAATCCCATAGTATGCAAAGCATAGAATGTGATGCATGTTCTCGGCATTCAAAAATGTGATACCGCTTGAGCTATAAATTTTTTTTCAATTAGCCTACCAATCAAGACTTTAGTCAGACCAAATAGAAAATGAATAACAATTTATTTATTAAATCTAAAGTAAAGAATAAATTTATATTGGTGGAAAGCTGGGAATATCTTTTAAAAAACCTTTTCCTTTCATCAATTTTGGGTAAAGAAAAGTTGTCAGCCACATACCCTACACATACCCATCATATCACCACTTTTGGCCCATCATGATCCTGCACATACCCATTAAGAAAATATTTTATGTTAGAGAAGATGCAAGTATTTCTGATGATGAATCTAATTATGGAGATGTTGATGATGATGAATGCCTATTCATGGATTTAAAAGATGAATATATTTTTGCTAACTTTGAAATATGTGTGAAGGAAGTGCTTTGAAGAGAAAGGATAAGACTTGAGGTACTTTGGTATTTTCTTTTCATGTTATACAGGATAAGAACTATTGGATAATTGACAATGGTTGCTCAAATCATATGACTGTAGACAAGAGTAATTTTGTTAAACATGAAAATTATGGAGGACTTGTTAGATTTGGAGATGACTTAGGTGCTAAGATTTGTGGAATAAATTCAATAAATTTTGATGGAAAGTATAATATGTTAGAAGAATGAAGAAGAACATCTCATTATGTAGCTTTTTTGTTTTCACTGATGTCACCATGTTTTATGAGTTATAATTGCATCACCATAAGTTCAAGCTTGATCCAATATTTTGAACTAGTGTGTAGAAATAGTCATTATCCTCTAGTATTTTGGTCCACATATACAACATAGATAAGATTTATCCCTGCAGTTCATATATGATGTACACTTCATATATCTACATCTTTGTTCTTCATTGTAGATGGTTCTAATCTTTATATCAGAAGTTATGAATGACAAAAGGTTGATAGGCACAATGTTGATAGGTTGTAGCACATACTAGCATAGGCATTTTGTTCTGCAATCATCTGCTAATGAATATCATTCCATTGCAATTTTGGGAAATGGTTCTTGGTTTCTAGAATCTCATAAATTCAAATTTCATGTGTACAGGTGCTCGTGTGGTGAGTTGGCATCAGTCTGTTGTTGTATTTTATTATTAGGTCTATCCCTGGCCAACCTAATCAATAGTTGATGTTATAATGAATTAATTTTGTGTTGTGGATGTGTATGTGACCTATCTTAGGTCCATGTTGATATGTTGTAGCATACTACATGCTTGAATTATTCTTGGAAAAAGTTTTGCAAAAAGCTTTAGCCAATAGTTAACTCTTTTGGGTGAATAAGGGTTGCATCTAATTAGGCCAACCTAATTGATGCTTTACAAATGAGCCAGATATGTATATTGATAGTTTTTGGACATTGAAAGAGAGTAGATAAGTATGTGAAGTTGAAATCAAGGAATACATATTTTCTGGTATGTGAGTTTATCGAAGTGCAAGGTGCTTCCAATATTAAGCATCAAAGGAATCAATCTAACACTTGTGGGTGTAACTTTATTTAATCAATAGTCGAATGTGGACCAAAAACATAATTAAATTTCATAATTATGCTAGGACGAGAGTGGTAAAAACGAAACTTGCAGGTCTAGGTCATTTTTAGGTGTCTACAACTAGTTATATTATATTGTGAGATAATCCTCACTATGGTTTTTACCTTTTTTTTCCATGTTAAAATCCTGGTGTTCATGTGTTGTGTGCTTTTATGTTCTACTAATTCTCTTTCTCATTATTATGTTTATATGAATTGGAGTGTTTGGATGGTCCATGTTCAATAAGTTTAAGAATATACTAATTCACCCCCCTCTTAGTATCTTGGGTGTTCAACAATTGGTATCAAAGCCTAGTTCCTCTAAAGAAGCCTAACAACTTGAGGAAGATCTTGACAATGGGATAAATGGATGATAAAGAAGAACTTTAGACAACTCTTGAAGATCTTGACAAAGATAAAAATGAAAATAGATATCTGAAAGAAAATATTGATGAGGAAAATGAATGCATCAAGAAATTGAAAGAGCAATTGAAGAAATTCAAAGAAAGTAATAGAGAAGTAAACAAGCAATTAAAATAAGCAAATGAAGAGATCACTGGATTGAAGGTGCATGTGGAGGAAATGAAGAGGATTGAATATTGTCTGAATATAGTGGTGTAAAGCAAGATTGATGAGTGCTCAAGGCTTGAACAAGAAGTGGTAAACCTAAGAGCAGATCTAGAAAAAAAAAGAATCTATGAAGATAAGTTCAAAACAAGCTCCACCAAGCTCGATGAGTTGATTGCAAGACATAAACCAACTAAAGAAAAAGGTGGTTTTGGAGAAGGTGAAAGCTTAAAGGCTATGCAAACCCCAAACATAGTAGACAATCAAAAGACTCAAGATAAAGGAAAAAAGACAAGAAATCCAAGAAGCTTTGTTAGAAGACAGCCTATCAGACAATCAAATGCTCAAAGGTACCCATCTTTCAATGGTGTTTGTTTTTCATGCAATAAATTTGGTCATGAGGCAATTGAGTGTAAAAGTAGAATAGACCAGTATGTTAGATCCTTCTCTAGACAATGTTTTGCATGCAAGAAAGTTGGAAATAGAGCTAGTGAATGTAGAACTCAGATGATGAATTAGTTTAAAGGAGGTAGAATGAGACAAAATTTTGTTGTCTACTGATGTGCCTGTAATAATTTTGAACAAAAAGCTAATCAATGTAGATAAAGGGTTAATGAAGGTCAAATAAATCAGAAAAATGTTGTTTGCTACAATTGCAATAAGCCCGAACACATTTCAAAAGTATGCAGAAGTAAATGAGGAAAGCAATCCAATTCGGTAAATAAGAATGAACCAGTGAAGACAATTGACAAGAATGAAGTTAAGCAAGAAATGAACAAGATATGGAAGAAGAAAGAAGAGCCAGTAACATCAAGTGAGTCTATGCCCTCATTTGGTGCAAAAAATCCCTTCAACAATTAGGCCTAGAATGGTCTTAGGGGGAGTATTAATATAAAATTATTCAACCCCCTGGATATCTGGTGTGTCATACATTAGCATGAAGATATGTTGTAAAGAATGAATAAACATAGCTTATGCAAAAGGAACTAGAAGAAAAGTTGCAGGAATGATCATTTGTAGAGGACATTAGGGTTTTTCAGTGCAATAAAGAAGAGTTTTATCATCTTTTTGAATTCTACTACATTTAATGTGAATTAGAGCAGCTCATTGATCTATAAAGTGAATTTTTAAGACTTTTTGATCACTTGTGGAATTGAAGAAAGTAGAGAGCAATTTGGAGAAATCTTGAGACAATATGAAGAGTGAGTTGAGCAAAACCGTAGTTTTGGTTCTCACAAAAGAAAAAGGTAATTTACTCTTCTGTGCTATTGTGGATTTGTGTGAATCTTCTTTCTAAAATCATTAGAGCTTAGTTTTTGAAAATATGGCAACCCCTGTAGTTGTAAACGTGTTAGAAAGACCTAGACCTTCCTACAAGAAGTATTCCATGAAGGTATTTGAAGACAAACCTTGGGGGGCCTTCTCATTGATTCCTCATGGTGTCATGCCCACTGAAGACACTAGAATGTACATTCATGTCAAGAATGAGGAGTATAATCACATGAATTTGATAGATATGTGGCACAATGAGCTCACTAGGGATGAATTCTTGATAAAAATAGAATATGCAAATATTGTTGTGAAGAAGTTGGATTGGTGGAATCAATTTCCCAACTTTAGTTACACTCTTGATGACAAGTATGTTAAACATGCTCTTAGCATAATTCATGATAAGTTTTTGTGGACTTATAGACCTCACCTAATAACCAAAGAAGTGATCAAGGTTGTTACTAGACTCTATGATATTGGGCCCATACTAGTGCTGAAGTTAGTGAAAAATGAAGTGGTGATGGAACTCACTAGAGCAACATTTGATAGAAGAGCCCTTGCAAAAACACCTATTACCAATCCTGTTGTGAAGTATGCAACCATAATTATTGGTCACAATATCTACTTCAAAAATAGGGAAAAATTTATGTCTTCTACAACTATATACACCAGATATGACATGGCAGGAAATGGAGTAGAATATGATATGTGTGAACTTCTCCAACAATAATTGTTTGAAATCTAACGATGACAAGCGAGAAGAAATATGCATTTAAGTTTGGTTTCCTGATTGTATGTCTTTTGTTCTACTTTCTTAGACGACTTCCTAAAAGAGATGATGTGGTAATATGGGATACATCAAGACCTGTTGCACATCAAATTTTTGATTACATGCAAAACTTGGGTGATCTAAAGAGTCGAGACAATGCTTTGACAACATTCTTTTCTATATACAAAAGCAACATGAATGAATGAGAAAGGATCCCAAGGAAAATTGTTGAAAAGTACAAGGATGACATCATATTTCATGTCTCCATAGATGAGTGCATGATTGAGGTAGTTGAACCTTGCACTGTCTGGATCCAACCATTGGGTTATGAAGTTAAAGAGGATGAATCATAAGGCTATGTACAAGTTTTATTGAAAATCCCAAAAGATTTCAATGAACCAAGAGTGGGCACATATGAAGAAAAATCTATGGAAGTTCACATGAATCATAATATTCCTGTGATAAGAAAGAATGTAGATAAAATGCTTAGAAAGGTTGGCTTCACTGATGAAAAAATTGCACAAGGAAGAGCCAAGGGAGAGTAGATGACTAAAGAATCATTAGGATTAAGGAGATCTGACAGGACTACTCCTTCAAAACCAACCTCTAATCTTGTATCAATAAAGGTAGAGCCCAGTGCTCATGGTAAATGATAAGGCCCACCTTTTTCTAGACCTTCTAAAAGATCAAGATAAAAGATGTCTCTGTTTCCTACATTCCAAAGAGGGTGAGAAAAAGGAGGGAAAAATGGAATACTCACTATCTCTGGAAAACAAAGGGAGAATACCACAAGTCAAATTAGATAGAAAAAAAGAAAAGAAGGTGAAGTACCCTCCCAGGTGAAGGTGCTTCACAAGAAGCAAGTGTTGGAACCAAGAGATATCTATATGTGTCATCCTCCGAAGAGGAAGAAAACCAAGATTTTGGTGTTCCTATGCACACCAAACTGGACTTGAAGAAGGAAAAGATGTTAGAAGAGGCATTTTTGGACTAGGAAGAAAAATAAGCCTCACTGGTAAGACCTAGTTCCCCTCTCAGATTAGAGGAATTAGTTAATATCTTAGTAAATTTTGAAGATATGTTGTAGCATACAACAAATATTTATACTCAAGTAGGTAGAGAGGATAGGAAAACATTTATTTTAGCTATTATTCAATATGTTATTACTTTGGAAGTTAGTTGGGACTATGTTAAGTCCAATGTACCTAAGAAATTATGGGATTCCTTGATGAAAAGAAGATCAGAGGTTGTTGAGTTGGAAGAAAATATAAGAAATGAGGAATTTGAGAAAATTGGATCTTCTTTGACCACAAATGATATCGAAACCTTGAAGAAGGTATGCTCAAAGATGTTTAGGATGAAGAAAAGGGTAAATACTTTGATGACAAAATAAAATATAATAATGAAATATAGGTATGTCAGATTCCTCAATGGGTTCCTACGCCAAAATCAAGAAGAAGGTTGTGGGGTGGAGAAAAGTACCAGAAGCTCGGTGAATAGATATCGCTGAAATAGGTGTTGAAAGGAAACGATGTTACCTGGAACAAAAGCCAGGAGAAAAAAGATAAGATCGAAGGTGAAAAGGAATAGAAAGAATGGGTGAGGAAGAAATAAAGATGGGGAGAATTTCAGAATGATGATTCTGGAATCACAAAAGGTCAGGTAAATGAATCTTATTATTACAAAACTTGTTGTCCAGAAGCTAAAGACTAGCAGTAATTACTCAGGAGCTTTTCACGGCTGTGGTTTCAGCATTGGTTTTGGAGGGTATGCCACAGAAGTGGTGGGGATGTATTGCATGCATCTAGAAGAAAAGAAATTCTAGAAACACACCAAAAGGGGAAAAAACTCATTGATGATACCCTCAAAGCTTTAGAGGAGGCCACACTTGGTACATCAATAGATAAATCTCTCACTCCAGTAGAAAACTTGAAACTTCTATTGGACTCCTTTAAGGAATATGCCTCCAAACTTGGTGAGAAGACCAAGAAAGAAATTGAGGAGAAAATGGCATAGAAAAGGCTTTTGAAACTTCATGATAAGTGTGCTTTGGCACACACCAATGTGGAAAAGAGCCTAGAACTTGTGCAAGCTTGTGAGTCTAAAGCAAATACTATATTTTCTTATCGCACAAAGTGTCTCGATGTTGCATAGAGTATCAAAGATCTCATGGACTCCATTGAGTCCTAGTTGACAGTTGTTTCCAATACATACAGTGCATATAAAGATAGTGATAGGTAAACATGGAATGCTAGCATTGCTCATAGAGAGAAATTCTTTATTCTAAAAAAAGTAGAAGGAAGACATCATCAAAAGATTGCATCAGCTAGGTGACCTTGTGAGAATCGAATATACTATAGTGACCAATGCTTTGGAAAATACAGAAAAACTAGAAAAGATCAATCTAACTCCATGCACTCTAGATGATGCAAAAGAAATCCTAATGGAATTAAAATCTCTGAATAGAATTCTAGTATCTGCTAAGAAGATTTGGGAGAATGGAAAGTCAACATGGTAAGGTATTCTCAAGGAACTTCAAGGCTAACCTTCCTCCAGGTAATACTTTTTCAAGTTTACACATTATTGAGACAAACTCCTAAGGGGGAGTTAGGAATTTTTTTAAAATACATACACTGTACCAGAACACCCTTGTATATATATATATATATATATTCATATCTTTGGACCACCCTTTGTCCTTGATTTCAAAGGGGGAGAGAGTGTCATGTAGAGAAAAGGGGAGAGTGTGTTGCAATTAGGAGGTTTGTGCATTCTTTTGGCACATGTTTCCATCAATGACAAAGGAGGAGATTGTTGGAAGAATGAATAAGAACATCTCATTATGCAGCTTTTGTGTTGTCATTAATGTCACCATGTTATATGAGTTATAATTGCATCACTAGAAGTTTAAGCTTGATCAGGTATTCAGAACCGGTATGCAAAAAGAGTCATTATCCTCTGGTATTTTGGTTTGTATATGCAGTTTAGATAAGATTTATCCCTGCGGTTCATATATGGTGTACACTATATATATCTACATCTATGTTCCTGATTGAAGATGGTTCTGATCTTTATATGAGAAGTTATGAATGACAGAAGGTTGACAGGAACAGTGTTGACAAGTTGTAGCATAGACTAGCATAGGCATTTTGGTCTACAATCCTCCACCAATGAATATCATTCATTGTGGTTTTGGGAGATGTTTCTTGGTTGCTATAAGCTTGTAAATTCATAATTTCATGTGCATAGGTGCTCGTATGCCGAGTTGACATCATTTTGTTGTTGTATTTTGTTATTAGGTCTATCCCTAGCCAACCTAATCAATAGGTGATGTTATAATGGATTAATTTTGTGTTGTGGATGTATATGTGACCTATCTTAGGTCCATTCTTACATGTTGTAGTGTACTACATGCTTGAATTATTCTTGGAAAAATTTGGTATAAGCTTGAAGCCAATAGTTAATCTTTTTGGTGAATAAGGGTTGCACCTAATTAGGTTGACCTAATTGATACTTATGGACGAGTTAGATATATATATATATATATATATATATATATATATATATATATATATATATATATATATATATATATATATATATATATATATATTGGATAGTTTTTGAGATTGAATGAGATAGATAAGTATGTGAAGATGAATCAAGGTGAATACATATCTACTGGTAAGCGAGTTTATCAGAAGAATTGTGTAAAGTCAGTTTACTAAGCATCAAGGGAATTGAATCAAATCTTGTTGGGTGTAACTTTATCAGTTCATATTATGGTTGTAAGCCATTTCTACATTGTATCTTTGTATACAGCGAGCCTTCCATTTTGGAAAATGAGTCCCAGTAGTGAGCCACCCTTTGTAATATCTTATAACTTGTTATATTATATTGTGAGCTAATCCTCACCATGGTTTTTCCCATTTTAGGTTTTCCATGTAAAAATCTTGGTGTTCATGTGTTGTGTACATTTATGTGTTGTTAATGCTCTTTCTCATTCTTATTGTTATATGCATTGGAGTTTTCAGATGGTGCATGTTCAATAAGTTTAAGAAGATATTGATTCACCCCCCCTCTTAGTATCTTGGGTGTTGAACATAATACTAATGATATTTACTATGTCAAGGCATTAATTCATTTTGATTATTGGACAAATGTGTAGCAAAGGATATAATATTATGTTTCAAGATGATGGATGTGAGATTAAAAATGGGTTTGATACTATGATTGTTATTGGAAATAGGACAAATGGAAATGTTTATCAACTCAAGGGTGTATATGGTCATTGTTTTATGACAGATTAATGAAATATAGTTATGGCGATGTATAACATAAATTTTGATAACTTAGTTATAATTAGTTCAGTTCAAGGACTGAGAGATTTTCCAAGAATTATAAAGCCTAGCAATGTTCTCCGCAAGGAGTGTCAGATTGGAAAGAAAAAAAGAAGTTTCAAGGGTAAAGAGCAATCCTCTACTAGATTGTTGGAATTGGTGCATACAAACCTTTTTGGCCTTTCAAGAGTGAGAAGCCTTCAAGGTTATAGGTATTTCATGCTTTTGATTGGTGATTATTCTAGAATGACATGAGTTACTTTTCTTAGAGAAAAATCTAAAGCCCTAAATAGATTCGATGCATTTAAAGTTATGGTTGAGAATGAAATGGATTTAAATATCAAATGTTTGAGGTCTGATAGAGGTGGAGAGTTCACCTCTGATGAATCTAACATGTTTTATGAGAAT
>VDFB02075058.1:0-14742 GCA_007258455.2 Sequoia sempervirens
GTCTCATCTTGCGGATTTGGAGGACACTCTTGATATCATTCATCTTCTCTTTGATGAAGATGAACCTTCTTCAGTTGTTGTGAGGGAACAGCTTGACCCTCTTGTTCATTCTCTACATGATCATTCTTCTCAGCTTGGCATGAGTGTGGATACTTTTGGACAGCATTTGGAGGAGGCTTCTTTCTCTTTAGAGGGGATACCATTGTCTTTGGATAGTGCTCTACATCATTCTCTACTAGATGTTGGATTGTACTCTTCAACAGTGTGGCCTAGAACACCTGATTGGAGTGGTTCAGCTTTTGGCATCGACATGGAGACACTTGGGCATACTTTAGAGACACCATGATACATCATTCATCATCTTGATATCCTGCATACATCCTTGGTTTTGTTTCTTCCTAAGGGGAGGAACGTTGTTCGGCGAGATTGGATCATCTTCAGCATTCAATGTCGAGCTTCTACCATTCTTGCAGGAGACTCAACATTGAGGGGGGGCTACCTTGCTTCTCTTCTACTTCTCTCTTATGGGGGGGTCTTTTTCCTCACATGGGGTTTTTACCTTCTCATTCTTCATTGAGAGTATTGTATTGCACTTTTTGCATTTCATCTCTTTTGAGGGGGAGTTTTTCCCATGAGGTTTTCTCCCTTTCCCCTCGCCAGAGAGGATTGCATTGTTTGTACATGGGTACCCACCATGGCCTAGTAGCCTGACCCATCTTGTATTGTTTGCATTTGTGCATACTCCCTAAGTTGCACTTAAGGGGGGGTGTTGGTGTAATTAAATGTCTTGTACCTTGTCCTAGGTCATAATTACACCTTAGTTAAGTTTACTTAGGGACCACATAGGAGGTTGTTGGAGAATCTCCACTTTTGGTGGACTTGACATGTCATTATCTCATCATTTCCACCTTTTGTGGACACATCATGTGATTATCTCTCCATCTTTGGTGGAGTGATAAGTTTTCCTAGTTGTCTCATGTCATAAGATTCTGACACTTGTCATAATCTTATGCCCTTCTATGTTCTCACCTTGGCTATATAACCAAGGGGTCTCTCATTTGTAATCAATCATAATCATAATCATCATATCATATTAATGACATTGAATACAGTTTATTCTTGTCATAATTTCTCTCTCTTTCTTGTGCTTTCCATTTTGGTCCATAGATCTTGGGTGGCTGCCATAGCCAATTCTAACAGCACCCATATCATATTTTTGAGAAATGGAAACTGCCTGATCTAAAATGGATTTATTTGTTTCATCTCTCCACTCCTACAGGGTTTTTATGCTACCATCATCCATTAGAATGGTTGGGAGGAGACCATGATGTGATTCATGAAAGGATTTCACTAGTTCCCTTATTTTGACATCTAAAGGCTCAATGTTTCCCCTATACCCCTCAATTTTACCTACAAGAGTAATAGTGGGCTTAAACCTTTTAGGGGAGTTAACATTTTGATTAGCTCTAATTGACATCAATCTTAATTCGTTCATCCTAGGGATCCATGTTTCCATAAGTGGAATAGCTCTTTCCCTGTCATTGTCAAAATTATTTATAGTAGCCACCATGGATGAATAGTCATTATGAATTCTATTCAATTTGTTATTGACCCCCTATTTAGATGGTCCAAGACTCTGGTGGAAATATTCATATTGCTCATAAAATTTTCATTATCATGATTGTCACATTTCTCTTTATACTCTTCTAATTTCCTAAGCAACTCCTCCCTGCTGATATCTTCCTTAACTCGTGGCAACTCTGATATGCTAGGCTCTATTATTGAAATAGGTACACTTCCCATTTTGTATGGCACAATTTACCATGAGGAACTTGATTCAGGGGTAAATTTAGGAGGTGCAACTTCTTTTGAAGTGGTAGGGGAGTTAGCACAAGTCTACTTATGCTTTCCTGATTGGAAACTTTGTAACTTCTCATCCAATAATGCTACTTTTGTTTGTAACTGCATATTTTGTTTTTCAAGATTTCCATATTCAACTAAAAAATTATTGTGGTTTGACTTGAGCTTCTCCTTTTCTGCAGTTACAGATTCCAAAGTAGCTCTTGTGAATTGTGCAACATGTACTGACATGCTTGTTTCCTCTAGAGTTGATGTTTCTTACGCCTTTTTTATTATCATACCTCCAATCTAGTTAGGTGAAGGCTCAAGAATGTCAGGCTTCCTTGTACTTGGGGCTAGAGACCAAATTGCTAATGCATCCCATTGTTCATTGAAGGCACACCCTTGCAATGCAATTACAACATCTTTCTATGAGTTCTAGAGGGCTCTCTCACATCTTTTTATTGTATTGAAAGGTGATGGAAAAAGATAAATCCCACTCTGGTGGTAATAAAATACCACTATTTCTCACCAACTCTCTACCCTCCTTAGCATTCATGTTTTAGAACTTAGCTCTCGTATCTCTTAAGACCTTTTCCTAAATGATAGCATCAAGAAATTCTAGATGAAGACCTCTTTCCTTGGCCAAGCTACTGAAATATTCATATCTCTTAGCCCTGTATGAAAACTCCATAAAATCTTGAGACTTTACAAATAAATCAGCATCCAAAAAATTTGTGCATGCTTCCACCTGAATATCATCTTTACCATTAAGCCTAGTGAGGCCAGTTTTACTCAACATCATACCTAATTGTCATGTTGCCATCATTATGGGTACATATGGAATCCCTCCTTGTATCTCCTACTATGATACACAAATGTCATCAACAAATTCTTCATTAGCATAGTCCACCAAACCAGTTACTTCAACCTTCTACTTCTTCAACAATGGCTCTTTTGGTGGTGAGGCATGATGTGATGGGGCATCAATATTCACAATTTTAGGCCCTGTTGGTCTTGGAGGAGATGGTGGTGGTTCCTATGGCACAAGAGAAAGAGGTCTATGCTCCTATTGTTGGGAGGGAGCAATAATTGCATCATTTTTTCTTTGCCTTACTCTTTCTCCTTATAAAGAACTTTATTTTTGGTTTCTTTGGGGCATGAGATGTAGACTTCTCTTCCATAATAGGGATTTCTCACCCACCTTGTTCTTCTTCAATGAGGGATTTCCCTTTAAATTGAATCACCCCTTTACTTTCAAGGTGGCCCACTATTGTCTCAAATTATGGGATACATGTTCCACCTTTTGTATTATATTTTCAATTTCTGGAAGAACAAATAAATCAAGATTTTTCTCCTTTATCCTTTTTTGCAATTTATTGAAAGTATTCCATCTTGTTTTTCTTCTTTCTTTTTCCAAAAGATCAAAAAAATTCTTATCACATCCTCCGAGAATAGGAAAATGTGCATAAATTTTTAACTCTTGTTTCTTTCCTTCAACCAAGCCATGAAGCCTTTAGGATCATACATGTTCCTCTCTACTACTCTTTGCATGCAGAAGGCTTTGAGTATATCGAGTATCTTACTCCAACCTCCCTTTGTCATTACAAAATTAGAGAAACATGTGTATGAAGGAAAGAATGTCCCTTTTCCTTGATTTAACAAATGTTCATTTTCCACACTTCCCAATTGTCATATTACTTCAAGGAAACCACTTGTCTTTGGCACACATTTTGGTAGCAGATGAGATGCAACAGTGGAACCATACACTCTAAAAATAGTGTCATCGGTATATGGGATAATATCTCCCCAATTGTGATCAGCTCCCAACTCAGGCCTTCTTTCCTTGGGTCTCAAGAAGTCATGAAGGGCCTTGGGAATTATAGGTACATTCATAAGCAGGACTCTTTTTAACTTTGAACCAAACATGTTCTCAAACATCAAAAAGTCATACGTCCTGTCATCCTTGTCTAGGACAATAGTCCAACATTGAACAGGAAAATCCAAAGTACCCTCCATCCTATCCAAAGTCATATTCTACCTAAAGTGAGATGCACCTTTGGACAAAAAAATATGCATTAATAATGAGTACCAACTAAACCTTACTCCATCTGCACCCATCTTGAATCTTATCAGACCCTCATGAATTCTTTCTGCCAGAAACCCTACATAGTCATATACTGTACAATATTGAGGGTACTAAATGTGGGCTTCCATTTACATCCATGCCATGGGCATTGCAATCATAGGATCATAATTAATTATTTGGAAAATGGAGTAAAAATCCTTTTGTAAATAAGAAACAAAATAATTAACAAAAAATGGTTCCTTGTCAAATTTTCCCAATGTAATTTTCTAACCCTCAATCTTTGCTAAATACCTTAGCGGTATATGGACTTTGAATGAAATCTTAGTCTTATCATATTCCACCTTAAGAATGTTTTCATCAATTTTTGGCATTTCATCACTCTGCCTAGTGATTTTGAAAACATGAGAAATTTCCTCAGTAATTTTAACCATTTCCTTCCCATCATATGTCCTTATAGTCCTTGTAACTAGATCATAATTTGTGGCTACTACTTTAAGAAAGTCAACATCCATATAGGCATTGGGTACAGTTAACTTCCCTAGGTCACAATTCCAAAGGTTACCAACTAGAATACCCATGTTTCTATTTCTAAATCAACCATAGACCAATTCCAACCCAGTACAAGGTAGTTTGACATCCCTAATAAATAATTTTTTTTCAAACAAACCCTCAACTACTTGTGGACCTCAGGGAAGAAATTGATCCTTAGATTTTTCATTGGTTGAGGGTGGAAATTGGTTAGTAAGGTCCTTACTCAAAGATCTATTTGGAACAAAGTCTTCCCCTTTAGACGAAAAGGCCTTTGATTTTTCTTTGAGAGCCACGATGCAAGAGTTTTACAAAGAAGGGTTGCTAGTTTCTTGGAACAAAAATATGGCTTTGATAAGGGTTTGACACAAATTTGAGCAATGAGGTTCCAACTAATTCCCTTTTTATGATCGTCAAACCTTAAAATGCAAAACCAAGAAAACCCTAATTGACTCAATAGATTTGGAGACCACAATTTATCAATAATTCTAATGGGAAGGTAGTAATTTACTTATTAGTTTTTCACAGGTTAATAACCCTTGCCTTGACATCAAAAAATATTGAAAACCACAAAACAAGCTCTCCAAGTGTATAGAATAACCTTCACAATTCCCAATTATGCTTCTCAAATCAATTTTAATAAGTATGCAACCTCCTACTTCAATAGCTCGACATCCTTTCTGCTATTAAGGCTCCCTTGTGTGAACCAAAATGATTCACTTTCCCTCAAACTAAGTTTTAAATTCCAATCGTTGATCACGCAAGTGTGTTAATTGATCAACGATCCAAATTTAATCAACTTGATTTGAAAAATCTGCCTATACGCAACCATAATAATTATCAAATGATAGTAAGCCACTTGGAACCACTTGTTGGTGATCTGTAGGCTCCACCATTTCTTTATCGTTGCAACCAGAATCCCTGTGTCATCTTCCCCCCACCCCCATGGTTCTTAAACCATGTGAAAATTTTATTATTAGGGAAATGGGGAAGGGCTAAGATTAAATTTCACACCTTCAATATACGTACACCTTAGTCTTAGATTGACTGCTTGTGGCCTTATTCTTTTGACATAATCAACGACCTAGATTAAAAGATCTTGGATGTCATCAAAACACATGCCATATATTTAGTAATGCACATTTTATTTTGCATTTCCAGTGCTGAAATATTTGTTTAATATCCACCTTTATTCTAACATCCTCCATGCCCTTCAGGTTATTCCACGTGGCAATCGCCCATTTCCCCGTTGAGAATTGGGCAACAAGGGTGGGACACTCATGTGATAGTGGGGAGCAGTTAGGATTGACCCATGTCACCTGTTATCAATCATCAATCCTAGTTTCATAGTAACAGTCACTACCATCCAAGCCCAGTGGGCCCCTCCAAAAGGCAACATGTGTCAATCTGCTTGCTAGCCCATATAATTTGTCTAATATAAAATAAAACTTGATAGGGCAGTAGGGAGCAACCAAGATGAAACCACATCACCCAACAACCACCATCGATGTTATCTCAATATCTCTTAGTAGATCATTCAAAGGAACTTGGGCCCACTAGTATAGAGGACACATGGCTTACGCCCACTAGCCCATGAGAATAAAATAATAGGAAATCAAATAGAATGGTCACCGAGGTACGATGGTGATTTGCTCAGAATGATCGAACGATCATCATGGATTTTAATATCTACATATGCTGAAATTGTTAGTTTTAAGAAAGGGACCTGACTAGGTCAACAAGACCAAAACCCATGGGATTAATGACTTAAGGATCAAATGATTTTAATAGGAAATATTTAGCCCAAATTTGGAAATATTAAAATAATGGTGCAATATGTGACTATCGATAAACTAGACCAAAGGGCCAGTTATTTCATGGGTTCAAATGGCATAAGATGTGACTTAAAAGACCGAGAACCGACAATAAGGAGTCATTGAATAAATAGAACCTTGGAAAAGGTACAAGCTCAAGGGTTTTTAAAGAAAGGTCCCAGATAGCATAAAAACCTAAAATAGTGATGGTAAACAAAACCCTAAGCCCTTAGATATTGACTTTAACCAAAATTTTGTAGAATTTTGAGATGGAACATGAAATTTTTTTAGGGGTTCCATCAGTGGCTCTAATTGGGGGTGCATGCCTCTTGCATGCATGACAAGATCCTAAAATCTCAGGTTGAAGCAGACCAATGAAACACAGTGAATAAAAAACCCAAGGAACTACATGGACCAATTAGCAAGACCAAACTAGACACAACCAAAGCAAACACAACTATATACAAAATGTAGAAAACCTACAATGTACATGGAGCATAACATACTTAGGAGAAGTATGGCTTTAAGAACTGTGCATTTATCAGAAGTTCAAGAAGTTTTCCTATCAAGCTTTGGAGCAAGTATGTATCCTCCCCATATGTACTAGCTATCAGATAGGGGCCTAACCATAATGCTTCAAATTGTCCATATTTACCCTTATCTTGAGCCCTTGCATTCCATACTAGTACCATACTATCCACCTCAATTTTTTTGGGAGAATCCCTCTTGTCATGCAAGTGCTTGACTTGCAGCTGCATCTTTGCATTTTTGGCATGAGATTCTCTTCTAGTATCATCTAATTGCACTAGATTATCAATTTTGTGTTGCATATCATCACATATATCATCGTCATATTCCTACAAAAATTTATACATCTTTAGCAGGTTATTCTGTGGCAGCCTAACATCTAAGCCATTATACCAAACCAAACAATGAATATCCAGTAGCCTTTTTCACAATAACCCTATCTGCCCAGAGTGATAGCTTTAGCTTTGAGTTCCAAGCTTTCTTGTTCTTCTCCATCACCCTTTTGATGATTTTTATTAAGCTCTTATTACTAGAATCAACCTGACCATTTCCTTGAGGAGGTAAGGTGAAGAATAAAAAAATTATATGCCATGTTTATCACAAAAATATTTAAACCCCTCAAACCTAAAACACATAGCATTATCTAAAATGATCTTTTTTGAGACTCCAAACCCGATCGGAATATTGTTCATTAGGACTTCCATTACCACTTTTCTTGTTGCTTTCCATGTAGGTATTGCTTCTACCCATTTTGTGCAATAGTCAATAGCAACAAGGATCCATGAGTACCCTCCACTAGACCTTTCCTGTATTTCAAAAATGAAATCAATTCCCCATTGTTCGAAAGGGGCCTGAACAACAATAGGTCTTAGTGGGAAAATTCTTGAAAACTTTACTTTTCCTACAAATCTTTGACAAGCATCACAATCCTTAACAAACTTATGAGCATCCCTAAAAATAGTAGGCCACCAAAATCCTGCTCTCAAGACCTTGTGAGTAGTGGTCTTTGCCATATAATGACCCCCACATACTCCATTGTGCATTTCTTGCAAGAGTTGTAATTCTTGCTTTTCGTCCACACATTTAAGCAATACACCATCCTGGCTTCTCCACCATAGTTCACTGTCAATAATCACATACTTAATGGCATGCAAATTTAATGTTCTCTTGTCATTATTAGCCACATCTACAGGAAATTGCAAAGTTTGTAAATATTGAACAATCCTTATGTACTAGCCACATGTTTGCATATCATAGATAGGTGCAACATCAACAATCTCTACTTGATTAACTTGATTAGCTTCTAAGTTAGTTTCTACCATCAATTTAGCTAGGTCATGTCCCTTGACTAACTTGGTGATCTAGACATCAATATTGAATTCCTGGATCCTGTTGATCCATCTACACCGCCTACCTATAGTTTCTTGCTAAGTGAAGATATATTTCCCAACAACACTTGGTACAAAAGCTATAATAGTAGCCACCACTAAGTAAGTTCTAAATTTTTTCATGGCCTTGACCAAAGCATATGCTTATTTTTCAATCATATCATACTTGAGCTCTGTGGCCTATAGAGACTTGCTAAAGAATGCTATGGGCTATTCATAGCCGTCAACATTTTTCTATAGTAAGACAACAACAATAGTGTGGAAAGAAGCAAAGGAAAAAATGTTCATTGGTTTAGAGAAATTAGGAGTTTTCAAAATTGGAGCCTGCTTTATAGCTTGTTTAATTTTCTTGAAAGCTTGAATAGGCTCCTCACTCCAAACAACCTTCTCTCCCTTCTTCAACATCTTGGAAATGGGCCTTGTGATTTATGTAAAGTTGGCTACAAATCTCCTCAAGAAATTGATATGTCCAAAGAATGACTTAATTCCTTTGACATTCTTTGGTTGAGGGATCTTATCTATGGCTGCTACCCTTTTAGGGTCAATCCTTACTCCCTCTTTGGACACAATATTCCCTAGTAGTTTACCTTTAGTGACCCTAAAGGCACATTTCTTTAGATTCAGTGAGATCCCATACTCCAAAGCTCTGATAAATACCCTCTCCAAGTGTGTGCAATGATCCTCATCCTTCTTTGGGTAGGAATTCAATTCATCTTGATATATAGCCATGAATAAGTTAATAAAATAAAAAAAGGCTATATCCATAGCCCTTTGGAATGTGGCACTTTCATTTTTTAAACTGAATGACATCCTCACATATACATAGGTGCCCCATGGAGTAGTGAATGTAGTCTTGTACTGCTCAAACTCCTTTACTTTCACTTGGTTATAACTAGAAAATCCATCCATCATTGATAGCATCTCATAGCCGGTTACCTTCTGTAACATGGATTCCATGTTTGGAAAGGGATAGTTGTCCTTTAATGATGACATGTTCAAATTTCTAAAATCTACACACAATCTTATATCACCCTTCCTTTTTTTGACTGGCACCATATTAGATACCTATGAGGAATGTCTTATAGGTTTTATGATGCCAGTGTCCCTTAGATTTACCAATTCATCCTGCATCTTAGGAACTAAGGTAAGATTAATTGGTCTTTTCTTTTGCCTGAAAGGCTTAGCATATTCTTTCAGAGGAATCTCATGCTGAAATATTTCCTCTCTATATGCTTTTAGGTCATCATATGACCAAGAAAAGACATGTCTATATTTTTTCAATAAGGAAATCAACATTTCCTTAACCTTAGGTTTCATTTTTGTTCCTACATACACTTTATTAGGGGCATTTTTAGTCCCCAAATTCACTTCTTCCAGGTCCTCTAGATGGGTAGCAGTTTTCTTAACCTTGCTCTTATCTTGTCTGTCAAAGACCCTTTCTAATGCTACAAGGCCCTTGGGGATTTTGTTTGTCTTTAGCTAGATCACCTCATTACCAAAAATTGTATATTTACCGTGTATACTTTCCACAAATTCCCCAAAGTCAATCACCTGACCTTTATATTCATCTACACATCTTAAGAATTTCATAATATCTTCATCATCATTGAAGATCTTCTAATTATGTATGTTATCAGGGATGGATGGCCTTGATTGTATCTCAAATTTAGAGATACATGCAAAGGTTATATCATCTGGTCTTAATACAATATTAGCAAGTAAATCTAGCACTCTATTTTTTCCTCTCTCCATTCAGTCGATTCCAAAAGCATCAAATTTCTCAATATAATCCTAGACAACATTTTTGTACTATTTCAATCTATTGTTTTTGCAAGTTTTTCTCTTACTTGATATATCACAAGTTGAGAATCACTGATTACCATAAACCTTATTATCCCATGCTTTTTAGCCAATCTTAATCCCAACAATAGTGCTTCATACTCTACCACATTATTTGTGTAGGAAAAAGATAGAGTGAAATAGAATTTGTATGTAAATTACTAGTAGGTGATACAAGCAATATTCCTACACCAGATCCTTCCTTGGAACTTGCATCATCAAAGTACATTTTCCAAAGTTCATCCTTGTTATATAATCTCACAAATTAATTATCTATAGGTGTAGGAAATCTATCAGTTTCCCTTGGTACTTTTTTTCCCTTAAAATCATTGATGCTAGTGCTTATAAAAAAAATTGTATCATCTTCAGGAGCATGTTCTAGCATATGTGGCACCTTAGGCTATTATACCACTTGCACATTCTTACCATCAATAGTGAAGGTATGCCACACTACATACTGCCTCTCATGGATGCACTCCATTTCCTAGAAAACAACATTCCATAATTAAATGGGATATCTACTACCACCACTCATCTTAAACTCTTTCTTAGGATATGCTACCAATCTATAAGGAAGTTCATTGATCACACCATTAACAGAGACTTCTCTTGAAGCCATAGCATAGCACTTACCATGAGTGCTATCAAGTTTTAGTCCCAATGTCTCCATGATCTTGGCTAGCATTGGGTTGTTAGATGCTCCAAAATCAATAATACAAATTTTCAAAAAATTTCCCTGAATAATCAATGTGAGGAAGAATGGGTCTATCTTTCTAGGAAAAGTAGTTACTCAATTTACTATAAAGATATGAGGGATCTCAATGATCACTCCCTCAACTTCTTTGTCTTTTTTATCCTTTTCACTCACTTTTGGTGGAGTGGGAACCACTAAATCATTATAGGCTATAGTAGCACCATTGATAAGGGCTACTACATTTTGTTTGTGTTAATCTATTCTCATCATTTCAAGAAGAGAAACAAAAACTTTTACTTGGCTAAGTAATTGAAACATATCAACAAGAGTGTACTTAGGCAATTCAATTGGGGGCATACCTTGTTCTGTGTTATTCTTCTTTTGTTGATGTTTGGCTATCTTGGTTCTAGGCTTGACATATTTTTCACAACTTCATTATTTTTCCTTTGTGCCTTTTTTTTCATAGCAGGGGGCTTGAGTTCTACATCTTTCTTTTATTTTTCTTCCTTCTTAGCCCAAATCTTATCTCCCCTGCTTTCCTTAGATTTGACTACTTTTTCTTTTCCATCAAATTTTTTCTCTTTACCCTTGGCATTTCACTCCTTGATGAAAAGACCAGTGGGACTACCTTGCTCACCACCAAATTTTCTATTACTTAAGTGATATGAGCTTCTAGCTTGGGCATCCAAAGCCATAGTATATCTTGCAATATCTTTGTTTGAAGGTCTTCTCAGAGATACACCATTCTCAATTACTTCCAAATTATATACTTCATTATAACTATCAATATCCTCATCAGAGAGAAATTGTTGGTAATATGCATTAGAAATTTTCCTTTGGTCATCTACATCCATTTCATGGGACTCCATATCATATGAGCACTCACTGTCAGCCAAATCAGAATCATCCATAATCATATTTATATCAATATCCTCCTCGATTGATTGATCACATTCCTCAAGTCCATCTTCAACTTAAACCATCTGTGCTACTACACATTGATGAGGAGAATGAGAAATTTGAAAAACCATGCACCAAGGGGTGTCATCAACAAAATTCCTAGAATTCTTCTGCAAAGGATGAAGATGAACTTTATTCTAAGCATTTCTCTGGTTGTTGTGAACTGGCTTTCCATTGTTCCAATTAGTATGGTAGGGGTAATATTGTAACCTTGGTGGCCTTTCATTCCTTTGGAACTGACGTTTCTCATTCTTTGCCACCTTTTGCAACAAACTAATAACCTAATCCAATTTCTCTTTAGGAGCTAGAACTTTACCAGCTTTCTCATTTTGAGCTCTAGGATTCTTTAAAGCTTTAGGGTATTCTCTTCTTCCAACCTTACCAGTTGCTTGACTGATGTTATCAATATGAACAAACACCTTATAAGCCTCCCTCAATGTTTGAAAATTATTATCAAGTAAGTAGTAGCTCATCTTAGCATCAAAGGCATTGCAGTAATTTACCAAGCACAAATTATCATTCAATTGTAAATTGGGAGGAAATCTTTTCATAGCTTTTTGGAACCTTGTATGAAAATCAATGATAGACTCATTGGAACCTTTAACAATGTTATTGAATTGATTCAACAAATACCTTGAATTTCTGTCTTATCACTATATTGCTCTCTACAAAACCTTTTAAATTCTTCCCAAGAGCCTATAATTTCAGTAGACAAACTCTAATACCACTCTCTAGCATCTTCAGTCAAGGACTAAACAATTTCATCATGACATCCTTTGCTTCAACCTCAAAGTCATCCATAAGATTGGAAAAGGCTTTGAGGTGGTATTCACCACTCACAACATTATTTCTTGAGAATTTGACTAAATCAGGCCTAAAATATTCAGGAAATGGTTGAGGATAGCCAAGTATTCCAATGAAACACAACTATTGATATCTTTCTACTTGCAGTGGTATTCTAGTGTTTCTATCCCTATGAGAATTTCTAGGCTTGTCATCATTTTGGTCGTCAGATTGATTTCTATCCTTACCCTTTCCACTTCCACCATTACCACTGGACCTCCCTTCTTTTTCTCCTCATCATCTTCAAGGTATGAGCTATTTTTTCTATTATTTCCTCCACCTCCTCCACCTTGATCTCCACCCCCACCTCCACTAGTAGTGTGTCCTTCAGAATTATTGTTTTGTGACTCACTATCCTTATGTCCAGAACCTGAAGCCTCTAGAGTTGATGTGGATATCTTAAGAAAAACAATTTTCTTAGCTATTTCTGCATTGGCAACTTCTATTTTAGCTTTCCTCAAATCTTCTTGCAGTTTGTCAATTTCCAATTGTAATTTCAAGATCTCAAGATTTGGGGGTGCAATAGATGGAGTAGGATCAATTTTAGCATTATAGGTGGGGGTTTTAGTAGATGAAGTATGGGTATTTGTACTGGCATTGGTATTGAAAGTATGAAAGGTAGTCATCTTTGTCTGATCAATGTGATTCTTCCAATGATCTATAAATGATGATTTCTTCGTAGTAGTAGAAGAATTTGGGGATTTGGAAGTTGCAATAGATGTAGTATAAGTGTTGGAAGTAGAGGTTCCCATTTGAATTGTCACCTTAGTTGGATCAAGGGTTATCTTAACAACCAAATTGGAGACATTTCCAGCAAAGGCTTTCCGCCTAGCAGCATCTTCTCTCATCTTTTCTATATTTTTTTTCCAAGCATATCTCTCAAGTTTCTTAGCTCTAATCCTATCTTCCTTCTCCTTCAACTCCTATCTATTCTCTTATTCTTCCTTAAGCCTAAGTTATTCCTCTTCTAAGGCTTGCATGCCTTTGTCTATGTCTTCTTCATTTTCTAAGATGTTTCTAGCCTCACTAGGTGTAAGAGTATAATAGGTTTGATCAACTGGGTCTTCCTCAAGGGAAATGTGCACTTCTACATTAGGAGATTCACCTCTTGTCTTGAAATTTTTCCCATTGAATAAAAATCCAACACCAGGGGTTAAAGATTCAGAGAAATTATTTTTATCCCAAAACTCCCACCTATCCTTCTCTCTTGACACATCCAATTCATTATCAAAAACTTTCTCAATAGGAAAAATCCCTTGATCTACATTAGGCCCTTCAATTTCCTCTGCTTATCCCTAGATATTTGCACTATTTACCTCATTATTAAAAGTAGGAGATGCATCAACAAGAGTTTCAACAGACTTACTTGATTCAACATGCTTCTTAATCCAAGCAGGTTTCTTATCCTTTGCAGGTTCAAACTCGACCTTCTACTCATGATGCTTATTTGTGTAACTTTTGGTCTTCTTCATGGTGTCAAATATGTCAAAATCCTTCTTCTCGTGTTCCTTTTGAGAGTTTATCTTTACACTAGTATTATAAACTTCGGAGTCGCCACCTAGAATGATGGGAAATAAAAATTGATTATACTTTGGATTGGTACTTGTTATTTTGAGAAAAGACTCTGAACATAACCCAACACAAGGTGATAGAATTGACTAGGACTTGACACATAATACTAGAGGTGGCTTATGTGCTAAAAATTTGAACCAATTATTACTCAATAGCGAAAAATAATATAATACTTGACTCTAATTGTACCAAATATGAACTAGAGACTTTGGAATTAGCAAATACCCAACAAAGTTGCCAATTTGTTGGTTTTTTTTAAGAACCAAGTTGATCTTCAAAATTACCTATGGACTTTATCATTTCCAATAATTAGAAATCTAAAGGGATTGGCCAATGAATGAGTAAAAGCTACAAAACTTTCACTCCTTCACTTTGTGGTTTGCGAAACTTGAGAGGGTAATCCCACAATGTATACTCAAGAATTTATGCAACTAATATTTAAATACATTGTAAACAATAGATAATTCTCATATAGCTACTCAACAACATGCTGTATCAAAAGGTTGGAAAATCTTTCAGTAATATACTACACTTGGAGCATGAGAACAATGAAACTCAACATAACTACAATGGTAACTCATTTGAAATGTTTTTAAACAAAGAGTGATTTTCTAATGAATAAACCTAGAAATTGAATTATGAATACCT